>CAKAOI010048091.1:0-64737 GCA_916701655.1 Sebastiscus albofasciatus
ACAGTATCCTCACCCGTCCTGTACCTGTCATAAACTGAAGGGGGACATTTGTAGATGTAAAGTCAGAGGAAACCAAATGCAATACTGAGGGCTTTACTCGTATTTGTGATTGTTTGAATTCTACAGTTTCATTTTGCAGACGCTTTTGTCCAAAGCGACGTGCATCTGAGAATTCATACAAAACAAGCAGACATGGAATATAATTCATCAAGATGTTTTCATTAGTGAATAATCACCTGGAACTCAGAATGGTTGTGTTTTTGTTAGATCTCAGAATGAACCCTTCATATCTACATACGGAGCGGGTCCTCTTCGAGGAGTTCGCCATGTTTGTACAGTAGCCCAGAACAGACAAACCAAACTCTGGCTCTAGAGAGAGACTTGAACCTGAAGGCCACCGCAGACACACAGACAGACAGACAGACAGACAGACAGACAGACAGACAGGCAGGCAGGCAGGCAGGCAGGCAGGCAGGCAGGCAGGCAGGCAGGCAGGCAGGCAGACAGGCAGGCAGGCAGGCAGGCAGGCAGGCAGACAGACAGACAGGCAGGCAGGCAGGCAGGCAGACAGACAGACAGACAGACAGGCAGGCAGGCAGGCAGGCAGGCAGGCAGGCAGGCAGGCAGACAGACAGACAGACAGACAGACAGACAGGCAGACAGACAGACAGACAGACAGACAGACAGACAGACAGACAGACAGATGGCTGAACAGGAAAAAACATCAAATAAAAACAATGCGCTGCCCTCAAAGCTGTGAGTTGACTTTTGATACATATTCTCCTTCTCTCCATCATCCTTTCTCTCTGCTTCTTCTCTCTCTCAGTTACCCATTAACACACACACACACATACACACACACACACACACACACACACACACACCACTAACCCATCTCAGTGATTGAGTTGTGTTGGAGCTGCTGAGCCGAAACAGCTGGCTGCCTTTCTGTTGATAGCTTGAGCTACACACACACACACACACACACACACACACACACACACACACATACACACACACACAGCCATGTACTTCTATCTTTGTGAGGACATAATGCATTCCCTAACCTACACCTAATTGTAACCTGAATCTTAAAACCCTCAAACAGGCCTTTGGAGTTCTGCCCGAAAGTGAAGATCAGCCAAAATGTCCTCACTTTCCAAAAATGTCTTCACTCTGAAGGTCTAAAACTCAAATTGGTCCTCACACACATACACACACGCACACACACACACACACACAGGTTGGAGTGGCTGTCAGATTGTTCAGACTGACAACACTGAGACAGGTTTACAGAAGCAGCCCAATTATAAGTGAGAAACAATCTTTTTATAAGTAAGCACTGACTGTAATAATCAGTTTGCTGAACGGACGTCACCTTGTGGATGTATTACTATCAAGCTTCGTCCAAACTGGGAACGTCAACAGCACGTGGCGGCTGCGTTACCTGTTGTTTTTTATTTCAGCGTCCATTTTAACAGGTTCGAGCAGCCACACCGCGTTTCACACTGCGTGTCAGCTGCGTCTCTTCTAGAAATTTGAGGTCTCGTCTATTTTTGACACGATCCGCGCGATTCACAGCAACAACAGACACAGTGTACAACACTGTATATTGATATCATACCAGCAATATTACTACAGTTTCAATGTCTGTATCTGTCAAAAGCAATGTTACGGAGATGAAAAAAAGTGACTTGTTTTTAAATCAACACTTCCTGCTTTCATTTCAAAATAAAAGCCCTCAAGCGTTTTTTTCTGTGGACAGAATTCCTTCATTTGTTAACACGAGGCTTTTATTCTGAAATATGTGCCAGACAGTGTTGTAGAACATGCAGTGACTTGGAGAGGTCCATGAATGAATATAGTACAGGCTTTTAATTGTGGATTATTACTATTATTTACAAATTACACGTTTCTTAACCTTTCTCTGTCTAAAATAAATATAAATTATATTTATTCTGAAATTAAATGGTTCCCAAAGTGGACGAAGCGTTAGAGAGATGGCCCACTGACCCCTGTGGACAACTGCGGTAATGTGTACCGCAACAAAATCCTGATGGTGCCACCCCACACAACAAAACAGAAGAAGACGACGGTCCACACATTTAAGACTGCACAGATTGACTCAGGTCTTATTTATGCTTGAGCAAAATGATTCTGGTGCCCTTTTTAAATGGTATAGATGCATTTCAAGACTGAATATGACATAAAGTACAACTGGTAAGAGAAACACAGAAACAAACTGCTGAGCATATCTTCCAGGGACAAATTAATGTTGACATTTTCATTTTCTCAGCGTCTTAATTTGACACCTTTCCAGTGCAGTGCGTGTCACAGCAGAACTTCATTAATTCAATCTCTGTTTATCTCGAGTGTTTAGTATTATGATTCATTTATTTTCCCCATGTCACATTTTTCTTCCCACACAAATTGTATTAAGGTGTTAAATGGAGCCATTAGTCATGTCAGGAGGATCTAAAACCCGGCTTAGATTAAACGGGAAGCTGATTTTTAGTTTTATTTTGTTTTTTGTTGTTGAAAATGTTCTTTGTTTCTTTGTGTTTCTTCAGGCTGTGACAGTCACATTCGCTTGATGACATAAAACAGAAGTTAATTTAGGACCTTTCCCCTGTTAAAAGCTTTATTTGGGGAGTTGTTCCTGATGTGAATTGAGGGTCCAAGGATGGAAGATGTCGTATACTGTACAGACTGTAAAGCCTCTTGAGATAAGTTTGTGATTTGTGAAATTGGGCTATAAAAGCAGCACGTTGACATTTGTGTTTTTGAATTATATGTCTCAACAACTATTAGATGAATTGCCATTGAATTTAGCACATGTAAATATCTTCTATACTATGATAATCCCATCAACAGCAGATGCACTTTGAGTTTTGTGCTAATTAGCAAATCTTAGCAAGCTACCACACTAAAGTAAGATGAAACTCAACAACTCTGGGGATTTTCTTCCTGGGCAACAAAAGAGTATATTGCTGTTACCGTCCTGCAGCAGATTAACCTCCTCCGCAGGCTGTTTGCCATCTCAAAATGCACCCGTGAGTTTTACAGAAGCTGAAAACACTCTGGAAGTGTCTTACTCAAGGGCACCTCAAAATCAGAATCACATAAATTGCGTATCAGAAACATTGTAGTGTTTTCTTTAGCTGATGAGAATGATATAGTGACTGTTTTATAAAGATAAAATAATAAAAAATAACTTTATAAAAAGTTGCAGCATATTTCTTACAAAACTGCAGCTTTAAGAGAAGACACGTTATTTCCCAATCTAGTCGCCAGAAAAAAATGTTGGCATTTGATGTTCCTGTAAACCATGGAAACGTTGAATGTTGACGTTTCTGAACCAAAAATATATTTATATCAGCCTTGTATCGCGCTAGCTGAAACGCTAGCAGAACAGGTCGTAACCTAACCTAAAAAATGAGACCTTCAGCGACTTCCTGGGTTTCCGCTATCAGCATTTTAACGTGAAGAATGCGGGCCGTTTTTTCCGGGAAAATCCAACAGATGTGACGTCATGCGCGCTCACAAGAGTCTTTACTCTCTTCAGCTCTGCTACAGGGCTAACAGTGTGCAACCATAGCTAATCTATTCAGTTAGAAATGGAGTCCACAACTGTTTTGACTGATGACTCATGTCTACGTAGTGCGAGTGTGAGCAACAGGACTCTGACTGCCGTTGACTTAATGACCACAGGTGTCACTGTTAACAAGCAATTTCTGATTCTTAGATATAGCCCATTTAAGACCGATTTTGGGAGGAGCATCACTCAAATGCACCCTAATCTTCAGACAATGAGTCCGAGGAAGGGAAACTCCCAGCAAAATGTCATTCGGGGGAAAACCTCATTAGAAGCCTTTAAAATATCCTCCTCCATTACCATCAGCAGCCCTCATTAGCACATTATCTGCACGATCATTCAATTGTGATTTGTCTGATCATTAAATGAGCGACCTGCCCCCTTCATGTGTCAGATCTGCTTTGTTGGAACGAGCGGAGGTGGAGGGGTTCGGGGCTCCCGCTGCGTTAAAGTGGCGTCCCGGAAGTTTGCTTCCACTTTATCTCTCAGATTTGAATGCGTTTGATTCGGGGGTTCAGAGAGGAAGCATTTTGAGACGGCTGTTTTGCGCGAAGCTCCACACTGCGCCGCTGCTCCTCAGATCAAGCGCGGCTCACTGGGGATACCAGCCTCACTGACAGTTTGAGAGTGGGCTTGATTCTTTGAAAAGCAGAGCTCATTTGTTGGGATTTGTGAAGTTGTGAATTATATCCTCACCCTGAGGAATAAAGGATGAAACAAGCAAATATTAAGGCAAATAAATAGGAAATATATGTAAAAGTAATTTCAATAATATGGTACGGAGAAGGAGCTGTTAAGAACTGGGTTAGGAAGACAAAAAGTGAATACATTTGCCTGTGTGTGCACCCCCTTCCGTTTTTCCAAAACTTTTAAAAAGGAATAAATATTGGTGCCTGGGAGGAAAGTGCATTCATATATACAATATATCTTCATGTAGCTGTGACTAATGTTTATTTTATAAGTCACTGTGGCTTCCATGAGCACAGATAAGCAGCATGTTTCTCAGGAGAGCGAAAAGGGGCTTTCATGTACATTTAAATTTTAGGATTTTAGCTGAAGCTGTTATCCAGAGCGACTTACAGCGAGCGCAACAGTAGGATGAGCTTCAAGTCGCTCATTTGCATTTTACATTTGAGCTTTTTAGATGATTTTCTTATCTGCAAGCAACTTACAGTGTTTACAGTGAGTATAACAGCACATAATCATCAGTTACTAAGACAGAAGAGACAAAATACAAGTGTTTAAGAGAGAGTTAGTTACACTCAGCTGACAGCAAGAGTTCAACAGTAGAATATTTGTAAGTTCCCAGACCAGTTTCTAAGAGAGAAGTGCTTTTTAAAAAATAAAACCTTCAAGACAACATATTTATTTGAACGCATTAGATTACGCTGTAGATAATGTAGATAATAGGTTTAATGTTACAGTTATAGTTGACCCTCATGAACACAGGAGAAAGCCTGCATCTCAGCATCCGGTCCATCCACTCCATTAACACACAGGTGCACCACCACTCGGCGTGAAACTGTGTGAGAGTGCGAGCCATCTGTGATGCAGCCATTAAAAAGCTGTGATGTCCAATCTCGGCCGTCTCCGCCGCCAGGCTCCCCATAAACGGAAGACTGGCCTCACATAGAAAAGGCTGCACCTGTAATGGGGTCTTTGAACGCGCCACCAGTTCGCCCGTGATGACAGATGTCACGTCACTGTGTCCCATTCCTCCCCTCTCTCATGTGGAGACCAGGAAGGAAGTACACTGAAATGACCGAGCCAGGGTTGAGGTCTGCGAATGCATCATCTCTGGCTCGGGCGTGGAAGAAGCGATATCGTGCAGCTCCCTATTTACCCATACTGTCTATGGGCAGATGAGGGAAAAACAGACACGGGAGTACTGTCTCTCCCCTGGGTCAAACTGGGCTGCACAGTATTCCTACAGCATGATCACCAGACGTAGCTGTGGAGAGAGACTCATATCTCTACATACACGATCAATAAACTTTAACATTTAGTATTTTCCTAATTAAGCATTTAGTTTTTATTGAGAAAAGAGCTTTAAATGTCCCAGTGCAGCTGGAGATGTGAATAATGTTTATTTTATTAGTTGCTGTTGCTGACGTCCCCCTCCTCGCTGCTCACCAGCAGAGTACCAGAGTCAGCTCAGATAAATGTAGGATCACATTTTCCAAAACGGAATCGTTTCCATGGATGTGATTACTGCAGTGGAGGATGAATATGATCGATAAGATGGGAGATATTTAAATCTCAGCTGCTGAGTAAAGATCTAACACAACGGGACATCTTAAATAGATCATTGCTACATACCTGTTTCATCCAACATGTCATGTTTCAAATGTTCATCCTGTCTGTCTCATGCCCTCAGAATCAGCACCCGCAAATGTTTTTCTTTGAGCAGAGCATTTCATTTTTTCTCCTTGCACAAGTCGGACCACATTAGGACTCTGAGATTCAGTTTCAACAAGATAAGAAGAAAAGGTGCCAGGCAGCCCAGAGACCAGCGTGCCCCGGGGATGTGCAGATAACAGATTCAGTCTGAGTATCACTCTTATAACTATGTTGGGTCCTCTTTTTCTGAGGATGTTTTGGTTGTTTTGGGGCTATTTAAAGTGAATAAATACTGTGTCCTATTCTGTTTAGCACCATGATGTCATTTTTACCAGTTATGTTTTCTCCTGTGTAGCACTTCCCCTCCATATTTAACTGGGGCCGCTGCATGACACAGAGGGTCCATTTATGCCACAAAGGAAGTGTGCTATAAGAGTATCAATGTAAGGACTTTGCAGTTACTATCCCCAGTAGAAGAAATGGAGAACAATGGAAAACAAAATGTAGTGTGTCCAGCCTGTTTTCATTCCCAGGGCGTCAAAGACCGACACTTTGTCACGGCCGTCGCCATTTGATACTGCTGCACAAGGCACCTTTTCACGTCAGTATGAGACGCACCGGTCTTTCCAATAACCACAATGTAAACCCATCTGTGGCAATAGTAAATGCACCGAGAAAGTGTGCCGGGAGTGACTGTGGTAACGTAGTTTAAAGAGCAAACAAACACAAAGCTTTCATCCAGGAGACCGCTGTTTGTGACCGTTTCACTTTACAATTAGCTGTTCATTCGTGTCCCGTGTTCACAACGTCAAGACATATTTTCACTGTCAAAACGTAGTAATTTTAAGCCCAACTATGTTGTTTTTTCATAAACCTAACTAAGTGGTTTAGTTACCTAAACCTAAGCAAGTGTTTTTGTTTAAATCACAACATTGAGCATGTGCTTACTGCGACCGAAAAGTGACACCAAGGGGTCCGATAAAGTGAAGAGGTGAGATTAGAATGTGTTGCTGGCCTTAAAAGACTCGTAGGGAATATGAAAAATAAAAATATACAGTGTATTTGTTATAAGAAAAGTAGCACAGTGCAGTTTAAACTCCTCACGTCTCTTTTTGCTTCCCCACCCCTCCTCCTCCTCCTCCTCCTGTTTGGCCTCTTCATAAACTTCTCTCTGGTTGACTTTTGAAGAGGCAGAACAGCAGGAACAGTATAGACTAGTTAGCCGCATACACAGTCAAGTGTGGAAATGAGATTAAGCTTTCTGAGGTAGCGGATAAGAACGCCGCTTCCAAGACGGGCTTTTTTCTTTTTTTTTTTGGTTTTGTTTCTGCATTGAAAAGGCGTTTCCTCGCATCCTCGCTAACGGAACTGTCCTCACAGCGGAGGTTTACCGGCTGCCGACGCCTCCCAAAGCCGAGGCGCTCCAAACAGGGAGATGTGCCGCCAGTAACTGTGAATTGGGTTGTTTTGTTTTAGTGTGCAGACGGAGGATAGAAGGGTGTGTGTGTTTGTGTTTGTGTGTGTGTGTGGAGGCAGGAAGTTGTGTGTGAAGATGCATGCTTGTGCGTTTATGTTACAAAGAGGAAGAATGGCTTAATTATGCTTATTTTAGGGAAGTACGAAGGTATTTATTTATGTGAATTAAGGGTCACTTTGAGGTCAGAGATGAGGGAGCACTATTTGAAAGGTTCAGCCAAGTAAAGCAGAGTTTTCATTGCACAAGATTGACTTTGTGAAAGCGATCAATTTTGAATCTGAAGCAACAAAGAGCCGTCAGAGCAGATCCCTGTTCCCTGCAGTGTCCGGTCCTCCACCGTGGAACAGTCTGCAGGTTTTTGTTCCAACCAAGCGCTTCAGCAGCTGAGTTCACTAATTAGCAGCGTCCCTCTTTGATTGAAGATAATTAGTGAAATCAGCTGCCGCGGTGTTTGGTTTTTCATGAAACTATACAAACAGTTTGACAGCGCAGGACTGGAGAGCAGCCGCTAAACTCTGAGCTCTCACATGCACAACATGTTTAGCTCAAATCAAAGTCTGGAACATTTAGTGGGTTATTTGGCTGCATAGTTAGTCAGATGACAACAGCAGCCATCAAAATCAGTTGTGCACCAGATAACTGAGGCACTCTTCCAGGAGAAGTTTGGCGTGGTTCATTAGGAGAGAGAAACTACAAGAAACAACATGAAATCATGTCTGAAACAAAGCTTAATACTTACTTACTTGAAAGTATGGTAATAACCTAAATCTGCACAGCCTGAAATATACTACAGAGACTTTAGTTTCTAAAACTATTTTAGCTTTTGTTCAAAGGATCTTGGCAATTAATGAGTTTTGTCTGCTAATCGTTGGAAAGGTCAGTCACCAACGGGGCTTTTCAGTAGTGCTTTAACAAGCCCTCATTAACACCATTGGTTCCTAAACTGGGCAGGAGGCACACATGACAAGGAGGAACCATGTGGAGCAGACTCTTCAACCATCAATCACAGGTGTGACTAATATCACCAACTGCTGCAGTGCATTGCTGGAACAGAGCCATCGTTAATGTTAGTAGTCCCACCTGCGCTCTTCCTGCTGGGACTAGTCAAAGGCTGTATTCCAAACTGCCTACTATACTAGCAGGAGGTACTGATTTGGCCAAAATGTAGCATGTAGTATGCAGTATGCAAACAAAAGCAAAATCTACAGCAGCCAAAAACGTCTAATTTTTTACATGTTTCGTAGCTATTTCATCACTAAATTCACTTCTGAACATTTTTGAAGTGACAAATCAACCGTGTAGATTTTGAATATTAAAAGTCTTACGATATTAGATGGCAAATCGAACATTTTCTCCAACTTTTTTGGAGTTTAGAAGCTCTACAAACTGCCGTGACAGCTAGCTAGACGGGCGGTCACGCTCACAGACCGCTATGAGCTGGCTGGAGCTCTCTAGAGACCGGTCTCGTAGACGAGAGGCTTTTATTTCCTTGTTGACGGATAGTTTGTTTAAATATCACAACACAAATGTCCGCAATCGGCCGCGGGTGAAGCTCACTGTTCAGTAGCTGTAACTGAAAAAGCAGTTTGAGTCTCCCCTCGATGATCCTGTTTGTCTCACTTCACCGTGATAAATAGTTTAAGGGGTGGTGGAGCTAAACTAGCCAGTATCTTATAAAGCAAACAAACATCGGTCATAAACAAAAAAGAGTTGTGTTTTTCGATAATATTGCAAGAGTGTTTTTTTGTCCAGTGCTTTAAGAGCTGATTTAAAGTCTAAAGCCTGGTCTAGCATACTGCTAAATAAATCACTTTAACTGTTTAACACTGCATACTACTGAGAAACGCAGTATGTATAGGATACTGTATACTACGTCCGTCAGTAGTTGGCGGTTTGGAATACAGCCAAGATGTCTGAAAAGGTTCATGAATTAGATTCATTTTGGAACAATAAAGACAAGGCCAGCCAGATTCAGATCAGCATGATTGATTAATAAATGTTTTAACAGAGGTAATAACATCCATATATCACAAATAACTTCACATTAATATTCAAAACACCTTTATGATGACTCGTATGCATTTCTCATGCCGCTCTGAGTATCACTTGCCGTTACCGTGTGTGCCAGTATCTGCTCATCAGCTGCCCCCGTTTCACTTTCTGCACCGCTGTCACTTTGACAAACTACAGGACATTCACGTCACTTAGCGACTGAACACAGGGGACGGAGGAGCGCTGTCCTAAATCCAAGGCTCAGCTTTGAGTTTCACAAGTGAATAAGAAGCCTTCAGAAGATAAAACACCTTTTGTGTTTTCCAGATTTAACACAAGATAAAACATTCCCTTTCATTTCTCTGTCTATTTTTACTCCTTTTATACTGCAATACTTTGCTTCAAGCACAATTGCGAGGTGTGTGTGTGTGTGTGCGTGTGTGTGTGTGTGTGTGTGTGCGTGTGTGTGCATGTGTCTACGTTTCAGACTGCTGGTGTCTGTGTAAAATAGTGCCATTAAAGAAGAGGGTGTTTGTGTCCTTGATAAATACACGCGGGGTTAAATGCAGGCCAGAATGATCTGAATAATGTTCAGTCCCTTTGACTGATTCATACATAAAGGATTTATACATATGGACCGTCAACGTCCTCCTGGTTTACCTGCTAATCAAATCTGAATGTGGATTATTTGAATTTTTACACACTGACCACCCAAACAATGTTTGTTTCATCTGCAACTGTCAACCTTAGGGTGTTCTCACGTCAGGGGCCCAAATCTGAGTACAGTTGACCCCAAAGTCCAGTTTGTTTTATTAGCGTGAACGCTCCGTACAACGCTCCGAACCGTACCCGGGCACAGTCTGTCGATGTTTGTCGGAGGGTAGAGTCGGCATATTTTCATATCAAACTCAATAAAATAAGAGTTTATTTTGACCAAACCAGAGTTTGTGATTGTTGGAAAGACTAACAACAACGGTTTTGGTGAGTTTTATTTTGTTTCTGTGAAGTTTGTTTTTCGATGCTCCGCCACTAGATCAGCTTATCTCAACATAAACAACTACACGTGGATGAAGTGTACTCAGGTACGGAACAACTTTACTGATGTGAAAGCTACCTGCGGAAGACCGCGCATGAAAATCCTTGATGAGGGGTCAAAAGGATGCAGGGTGGTACTGTATGTGAGGCACCGTCCAGCTCTCAGTGCCCAGTCACAGCAAGCAGGCCGTTCAGGAAATTGTCATTTTTGTATCGTTAGACGTTTATTGAACTTCCTGAGAGGAAAAAGATCTCTGGCATCCAAAAAAGCAAAATGTTTCTAAAGAAAATCTATTGTTTGCAACTTTTAACTGGTTATGAAACAGTCTCATTTTAATACTGAAGCCTCTATATGATCTATATCAGTAAACAAGACCGTCAGCAAGAAGATTGGCTATTTCTATATAGTTATTCTTCATGCTTATCATCGGTGACTCATGCAGGTTCACCAGAGACTCCTCCAGGTCAGATTCCAGCAGGGCCTCCAGCAGGGCCTCCAGCAGCGACCAGCCCGGCGCGGACAGACCCAGATCCGGCTTCGCTCCACGCCTGGCAGCAGTGGCTCCTCCTCCGGTCAAGAGCAGAGCTTCGCCTCGCTGCTATGCCGGTCCACGCTGGGAGTCAGGACTGCGCGGGGCAGACCCTGCTGCGGTAAAACGAGAGGTTTTCTAAAGGGACTCCGAAACAATACCGCTTTTTTTAAAGGGACCGCCAAAATCAACACAAAAGGAAGGTTCCTCGTAGTAGCTTTAAAGAGTAGCTGTAACCAGACTGAGAATCCTGACTTTTCTGTGAATGCATGCAGTTACTGCTCAATCGGTTTCCATCCTGTAAGAGTTCACGTCAACATCAACATTGTGATTAAAGCTGGGAAACTATGTCCTGAAAGCTCAGATATAGTCATCTTGGTGCCTGAGTGGTGGCATAAGTTAAAAAAAATACAATAAATAAGTATAAAACATCTATTTCTTCAGCCATAGAAGTATGACTCATTGTTCCGTGTGTGGGAGGGGGGGTATCTACTGGCTGGGGATGAGCTAAATCCCTCCTGGCTGCCTGCGCTCGTCTTTGCTCAGCAGTGAAGAAGTGACTCAGCCGACAACAGAACATTTGAGAGCAGGTCAGGTGGAGCTTCACAGCCCCTCAGCTCAACAAAGACTCTCTGCTCAGTCACAACACAAAGTCTCACTGCTTCACAAACACATCAAGTAACACAGGACAGTGCTGCAGAATATGTGTGTATGTTCTGTCAAGAGCGTCACTTCAGTGGATCTAAAGACTTCGACTGAGCTCTCTTTTGCTTCATTCTGATCTCTGCTGCCGCTCGTCGTCAGTCGGCAACGTCTTCATCACTCTTTCATCTCTTCTTGCATTCATCTGATTCCTCCCTCTGTCCTCTTTGGGTTGTTTACAATGTCAGTGATGTAAGTCTTCACAGCTACAAAATGCAACTTTTGATCTTTAGGCAGCTAAGTGTATTGTTAGTCCTGCCCTCCTCCTCCTCCTCCTCCTCGTGTTCTGTAACAACACTTGTCACTTATCTTCATGCGCTGCCTCTGTGAGATCATCTGGCGCTGTTAGCGTGCTCTGCAGAAAAACATGGCAAATTGGCGAGCGTCTGAGCCGTGTGGCGATACACAGTCAGCTCCTCTGTCACCGCTCAGCCAACCCTTTCTTCTCCTTAAGACTGCACCAGCCAGGATTGTCAACTCTTGACGGTGATTGTGTTTTCTTTAACAGGATTTTTTGTTTGCCACACATTCAGCTTTCCTGTGCTTTTTTTCAGTGAGCTCAAACGGTGTTGTTGTTGCCATGCCATCTGTTAAGGCTTCACCTTAACAGAAACAAAATAGGTCACAGCTGACCATGCCCATAAGACACGATATTAACAGATAAACACAAAACATGGATAATAGAAATGAGTTTAAAATATGTTTGCAGTGGATCTCCTCTGGCGAGTCATTCCAAAGTGGAAAGATGATGAGATGATGGCCGAGTGTCATCTCTTACTGAGTCATAGGAGGATCTCTGACTGGCATCAAGCGTGAATGGTATTAGGAGTTTAGTAAATACGCATCAAATTGGATCGATAAAAAATATAAAAAAAATTCGATGATAAACATTTTGCAAAGCTTAAAGTTGTAATCCTTCAGTTTGATGCTACAGCCAACACTCGCTGAGCGGTACTCGCTATACTTACGAAAAGTAAATGCACTTTAATTAGTTTATATCCCACTAATTCAATGAAAATGTAATCCATGTAATTGTGAACAAATATAAAGAGCGGCAAATGCCGCGTAGGGAGGAGGTCGGGGTGGATGAGTGGGTCAAAAAACACCAAACTTTCGCCCAGGTCACCGATGTTTGTGTCCTGTGGGAAACCAGAAGTCAACATTGGTTTATTTTTTGATTCCGTACGTAAGTTATGCCACTTCTGGTGTGGCGTAACTTAACTACGATCCTTTCTTAAACCTAACCAGGGGTGAGAGTAGGCCGGTACGGTCCTGTACCACTAAAAGATTCAGTGTCGGTATGCAGTACCGGGAAGAGGGGACAGCAGCCGCCTTCCAAAACCCACTCACAACCCGTAGCTCACGATCGCATTTCCACCAAGAAAACACATCTGCTAACATCAGGTCATCATACGGTTAGTCACCTCCACCAAGGAGGTCGTGTTTTCAGTTAGGTTTGTTTGTTTGTTTGTACACAGAATCAGGTTTTTTCAGACAGGGAGCGACACTCCGCCTACAAACTTGCTTATATCCGTGGGGTCTGACTGTGCTCCTCATTCAGACCAGCGTTCTGCGAGTAAACGCCAGGCGCTATCATGGCAACCATGGAAACGGCATCTGTGCACTACTGTAGGCTATGCATCCCTGCCGGTACAACTGTGTGGTGAATCAAATATCTAATCACAGCTCACTTTGTTGACACGTGGCAATGCTGTTTCACTTTCATTAACATTGCAAGATAGGGCATTTGTGCTGCATTCATGTGGTGTTGGAATAATCGGAAATACGAGTTCAGGATTGGTAAAATTCACATGAATGCCCCCTTAACTTGGAACAACTCAAAACTTGAAAAGTTACATGTACAAAGTATTCTACAGCACTTTCATCATTTAAATCAATAATTTGCTGTACATGATCTTACTACACCATACAGGCATTGAATGGTGTGTTCAGGGATGCATGAAGCTGGGGGGAGAACAAATGATGACGATTGGGGTAGCCTAGTAGTCTTCAATCTATTTTCAGCCCTGGACCTAACTAAGTAGCTTTGTTGCCTAAACCTAACCAAGTTGCTTCCTGTGAAGACGGAAGGTTATTGTGAAAAGTCTGGAGCGGAAATTGATGCTGGACATTTGTAGGAAAACGCACAAAAAATGAGGAATGACTTTTCGCAAGATATCATAGGAACCGTTGTATGAGAATACGTTTACAGAGCAAATAATAAAGAAGTCAGTAATTACAATTCTGATTTCATAGTGCAACTTTTTTCTCCGAGCTTCTCTTTTATCCTCCCTTATTTCCAAGCCTCTTACATTTACATGACACCAGCTTTCCTCCTTCCCTCTTTCTTCTCTGCTCTTTATTCCTCCCCCTTTGTTCTTTGTCTCCTGTGATCTCCTCCTCCCCCCGTCTTCTCTCGCCTTACCTGTAAAACAAACATGAATATTTCAGAGATGAGGAGTGCTGAAGCATTGAAGCCTCAATGCTGTGTGTGTGTATTTGTAGAGCTATCTTTGAGAGGACCAATTTGAGTGTGGATGACATTTTTGGAAAGTGAGGACATTTGGGACAGGTTCAGGTTAAAATTAGGTTAAGGTTAGGGTGAGGGTTGGTGTCAGGCATTTAGTTGTGATGGGTAAGGTTAAGGTAAGGGGCTAGGGAGTGCTTTATGTCAATAAGTGTCCTCACAAAGATAGCAGTGTAAGGTGTGTGTGTGTGTCTCTCTAATGCCCTGGTCTCATCTCCCATGATGCCACTTGCTGCTACACGCGAGCATTCAACACGAAAAAAACACAAAGCAGCTGCTGGCAGCTGTGGAATGAAGAGAGAGGCAGGAAGGAGCAGCGGAAAGAAAAAGAGAAAAGATGGGGGGATGCAACATATCCTCATACAGCGGTTCGTATGATATCTTGTGAAAAAGTTATTCCTCATTTTTCATTCGTTTTCCTACGAATGCCCAGCAACACGTGTCAGTTTCCGCTCCTTACATGCATACAGTCTTTTCAAAATAAACTTCCGTCTTCACAGGAAACATCTTCCTCAGGTTTAGGCAAGTTTTCTTGCCTTAGTTAGGTTTAGGAAAAGATCAGCGATTGGCTTAAAATAACTCCGGAAGTGGCATTACTTAAGGACGCAAGTTACGTGACAAATAATAATAATTCTGGTTTCACACGGGACACAAATTCCGCTCTCCTAGGCAAAAGCCCGGTATTTTTTGACCGACCCACCCAGCCCGACTTCCTCCCCGTGCGGCGTTCGCTGCTCTTTATACTTCCTGGTTCATGATTACATGAATTACACACAAATTAATTTTGTGGGATATACACGATTTACAGTGCATTACCTTTCATAGGTAAAGATACGAAGAGTGTATCAGCCTGGGAGATGATAATGGTTGTGCTAGTTAGAAAATGTTAGCATGCTCACACGCTTTACGAAGCACCATGTGCCCGTTCAGCCTCACAGAGCCGCTAGCATGACTGAAGACTTACACTTTTTTTTTCATGGTTTGTTTGTCATTTCCTTTTTAAATACTTTATGAGAGCAGCAGTTGGTTTGAGAATGTCAATGCCATTACTTCCTCCCTGTTGCCTCCTTGTCTGAGCCGTACCTTTAGAAATGACTCCATACGGGGCGACTAACCTGTATATATGAGGCTTTTAATATTTCATGAAGTTGTAATGTTAAAGCGTTCCACTGGGTACCTTTTGATATTCCCTCCTCATCTCGTGTGTATGTTCAGAAGCAGCAATTTGAATAATATGGTCTCAAATCCCAGAATGCCTTTCACCTCAGCATGCTAACGTTTGACCCGAAACACAGATCTCCCCCACAACCCCACACACAGGCCTATACCCAAGAGATAAGAATAAAAGAAGAGGGGAAATGGAAATGAGGAAAGGAAGGAATAAGAGGGAAGCAAGTAGAGAAAGGGTAAGCAAATTGAAGAAAGGGAGAGGAGTGGATGGACGGGGAAAGGAAGTATGGAAGGAGAACAGTAGAAAGGTACGGATGGAGGAAAAAAGAGGAAAAAGAGAATGATTGGAAGGGGACGAGTGAGTGGACACAGACGTTATAGCGATTTTTCTTCAAAAACAAAAACTGGAAAGATGTGTGCATCTTCAGTTCCCTTACAGCAGCCTAATTTTAGAGTCAGGATTAGCGAGCGCGAGGAAATCTGAATGCACATAGTTTAAGAAGCGAGTAGGACAGATGGAAGATTTTGGAGTGAATTGTGAGAAGATTACACACAATTTTCACTTCTCTCATTGTGATCTGACAAGGCTCCCGAGGCAAGAGCTGAGACAAAACATCCTTTCAAGTAAGCGGCACAATAGATGAAGGATAAATCTCTCCTCCATTCAGACATCAAGATAAACCCTGTCCACAGCTGACTGGACATACGCACCTCTCGCTGGACGTCACTTGATTTTGTCATGGTGACAGCAGGTTAAGCAGGCTAGCCCAAAGGTCTGACCGAGGCACATCCTCCACCTCTTCCTGGGGGATCATTGTGGTCATTTGTGTTTTGAAGAAGGCTATCTCATATGAGCCTGGCAGTCAGCAGAAGTAGAAGACAATGACTGATAGCCCTGATCCCTGAAATATGTTTGGTTTAATTTCTCTCTGCATCTATCTCTAACCTAAATGAATAAAACCAACGCAGAGCTCAGTCCGTGGTTGTGTTTGATGATGCAGGGTCAGCCCAATCATGCAACTAGTGTGAGAGTTGAGCTCACCGGGCCTCCAGGTAATGCCTGCATCCTTTTTCTCGTTGGTGGCAACCAAATAAGGCATTCAGTGTATTTAGCCTGTTTAGGGACGTCACAATACCAGAAATTTGGAAGTCGATACCAATACCAGTGAAAGTCCACGATTCTCAATACCCAGTAATGTACGTAAAACAATAAATCCCAGGTACTTCAACATACTTTCCTTTCTTACTGTTTGTATACTGGTTTTTGAGAATATATTATCCGCCTCAAGATTCCCAAGAACTCATCATGATAACGTTATAATTTACTTTCGCCCAATACTCATTTTTACTAGAATAGAGCTTGAACACACCATAATGTTAGCTGAGCTGTTCGCTCCGTGCAGGACTGTGCTTCCCACCGGCTGCTAACAGCTAACGTTAACTAGCTCTGTTCCTGCCGATTTCAACACGGATTTGTTCTTCATAATGTAGCATTATCAGGGAAATTCTATTGTCCCCAGGACGACGGGACGCCGTTAGTCTCGGGTCTCAATCCCCGGTACCTACCGTACCTGTGGAAAAGTCACGTTTTAAGAATTTTGGCATCGACTTGGTACCAAAGTATCGGTTCTTGTGACATCCCGAAGCCTGTAAGTAGCATAAAAAAGTCCCCATTGACTTACCAACAAATCATTTTACCAGTACTACCTGCAAAAAGCAGACTTTTCTCCAATCCTCGGCTGCACCTGCAAAAAACCCTGACAAAGTCCAAAATCTGCTGAAAACATGCTTGACTTCCTGCTGAGAACGTGGATACAATTCTCACTCCAGTTATACAGTACAAGAACCTAATGGCTTGTAAAGGCCAAACCCTTAGAGTGCCTACTACCAGAACCCCCTGGAGACACATCATAAGTCTTGTTCAAGCCCTCAAAAACTGGATGGGAAAACCCCAAAGACCCAGCAATATCCTTACAGATAAAGAAACCCATGTTGCTCCTCCAAAATATATATTCGACAAAGGCCCGAAGTCTTTCATCATGCACCCTAGAATAAGCTTTGAGAGCATGAGATTTGGGTGTTTCAAGACATGACAAGTCAAGTCTCAATATGTCACACTAAACATGATACGAGAAAATGTTGTGTCTTACGTTTGAGATGCCCCTGCATATGTTAGTCGGCTCTCCATTTACCACTATTAATATGACTGTATTATTACAGAAAAAGCACGATACAGTAGCACAGCTTCCAAGCCCCAAGCCTCTCCACCTTGTTTACTGCATAGTTTGCCCATGTGAGCTGTGCTGCTATCTCAGCAGACACACAGGCAACACAAGCAGGATTTATGGACAAGTTGACATTTTATTATGCTTATCATGGGCAATGAAAAATCAAATGTTGTAGGAAGGACACACATAAAGGTCTGCACACCCACACTTAATGAAACAAACTTTTTTTCCCTTCCTTGTATGAGGAGCTGTAAAAGCCATTACAATGATTAGTATGGCACCGACAAAAGGACACACATAATGCACAAATGTACTGATGCTTCGTCATTTTGCTGCTTATCAGTGGTTGTGAAAGCTGCTGCTATAAATAAGGGACACGTTCAAAACAAATGCCCGCATTAACATAAAAATGTGCATTACTCAATTATGTATTTGAATGCAATAAGACAGAAGGACACGCAAACACACACACACACACACACATATATATACACACAGCATCCTCCCAGCAGGGTGAAGAGGGTGAAATGAAGATCCTGATTGTGCTGCATGAAATTAATAACCTTCAGTTTATTAACCTCTATATTGTCACACAGCTTTTGATGAAGGGAGGGTTTTTTTTTTTCCTGCAGCTTTGATGCCCAAAATGCTGGGAAGCTTCAATGGAATAATGATGGACAGCTGGAGACACCAGGCATCTTGTACTGTGACATGACGGGGAAATCAGCAGATGAATCAGGTGAATTTATATCTCCTTGAACAGAATGATCCTCAGCACTGTTTTCGTTTTGAATGCTATAATCTCCCAGACCCCCTGAAATACCCACAGTGAACTATGCACATTTTTTAGGCTTATCGGTGCAATAAGACAACAACTACAGTAACTTAAAGTAGATTGAAATATATAGTTTTTTAGTATATTTTTTGTAATTCTTTATTTCTACGTGAAATGGCATTCCAACTGGCAGAGTTAAGGTTGGGAATGGTTGTGATTATGGCAACTAAGTGACAGTGACATGTCATTGTTGTGAAAGAATCCCCAATAAGGGAAAGAAGGTAATTATTTACAACAATGACCCGCTAGCTGAACATTATCCCGCATATCACACGGCTACTTACTGAAGAAATCAATATTTTGACACAAAAACGGTTTGCCAGAGTCCGACATCAGAGCTGCGCCCATAGCAACGCTCTGTTATGCATAGCAACGGTCTGTATTACAGAAATTGCAGACCGCAGAACACCGTGATTGACCAATCAGAATCGAGTATTCAACACGGCCGTGTAATAAACTACGGTTAAAGTATGGTTGAGTATGGTTGAGTAAGGAAATATCGTAGTTACAGTTAAAAAAGATAAGTTTAATTGCATGTGTGTGTCAGATATGGACGGCATGGTGGTGCAGTGGTTAGCACCGTCGCCTCACAGCAAGAGGGCCGCAGGTTTGAATCTGACTTGGGGCTCTTCTGTAGTTTGCATGTTCTCCCCGTGTGAACGTGGGTTTTCTCCGGGTTCTGCCCACTTAATTGTTGACTCTAAATTGCACGCTGTACCGAATGGGAACGTTGGCACTGGACATAAACCAGGAATTCCAATATGAACGTTATTCTTTGGGATACAGCTATACAGCTAGTTCTCATCAAGAAACGGCCTACTCTAATTTGACAGGGACATTTTGAAAGTAAAATTTGTTTGGGTCATGTGACGTGAGCGTTTACAACCCTGACCTACACTCATACATAAAATGAACATGAACTATATAACTGACTGACTCACTGAAACAAACTCTCACTTCCTGCAGGATAAACAAGCAAAGACCTGCTGCACACATATACACACACGATCATAAGCACTCACTCACACTGTGCGCTACGATTTAATCAAGGCTCTTTGTGCTGATTCCGGCAGATATACTGCAGTGAGTGAACTAAAGCAGAAGATGCCTCTCTCCTACAGACGCCAAGCACTCAGTGAAGGATAAACATGGACGTGGATGTAAAGTGTGAAATAAGGTTTGAAATAGGCTGCATGAAAGGAGCTGTTATGTTGCTGTATGTGACGCAGTTTTTTAAACTGAATAGAAAGTACAGAGTGTGCAGAAAGTGTCAATAGAGGAACTACTATTGTGTTACTACACCAGTACTACCGCCGCGCTGAGGCACCCTTGAGGCACACCTGGCTTTCAACTAACTCCAATGTAATAATATTTTTGTGAGGATTAGCTGCTTTTCCTTGTTTTATATCATAGTAAATTAAATATCTACAAGATGAAGATGTCTCTTTAGGCAACACCAAGAAAAGATCTGCATAAACACGAGTTAATAACTGGATCATTTTTGATTTTTCTGATTTTCCTTTATTACTGTTATTTATTAGATGTGTATATGTTGATGTGTATTACTTTGCAGGCCTAGTGCTTCAGAGTAGGTGTGCATTTACTGATATATATGATAATATTGTAAATGCACTGTACGTCTCCTTTCAGGAAGGTTCTTAAACTATTATTAAACATGGACATGTGTGTCTCCGGGGACTCATTTAACTCCCTGTGTATTCCCGAATGTCCACTTATACAGTATGTGTGTGTATAACAGCAGATTTTGTAGCAGTAGATAGTGTTTCTGTGCATGTATGTACACAATCATGCCTTTTTTTATGGTTTATTCCCAGGAAGCAGAGACAATAAAAGTGATGTTTTTAGAGGAAGAGAAGCTGATGGGATACGAGCTACAGTACGTTGCTCATATCTGTTCACACTCACTCTGTTTCTGCTGTTTGGTTGTGACTCAACAAGCCTCACCAAATCCCTGAGAAACTCCTATTTTTATTCTTTCTTTATTTTAGTAGTGAGTATGTAATGCTGCTGCTGTTGTTTTGAAAGACTGGACTGGTTAAAGGTAAAGAAAAAACATGAAAGACTTTCCAGAAGTCTGCCCTCCCATTAGGACATTAGGACCGTCCTGTTTCTACAACGGCCTCTGAATCCCAAAGAGGGGGATACCTGATATAAAACCCCTCATGCAATCTTAAAGGACCTCGCTGGTTGAGACGAGAAAAAAAGGCTTTCCAACAACTCTGCCAACCCACTGTAACATGTCCTCTACTGTACCTACAAGGTTGTCTGAATCCCAGAAGCCCCGCACTGAAACAAACCAAAGTTCCTGAACTTCCCATCTCCAGTGTTCTCACCAGAATGCAGCATTACGACACCAGAGCTCTGCTGCTGTGGCTGGAGCTGTTGCTGGCAGAATTTAAAGCCTTAATTCATGCTAGTTCATGTTTGTTTTTTTAGCCACAAACTGGACCTTAAATCCAACAAAAACAGGACTTTCACCCAGCAAACCACTGATCATGTCCAGTGTGAAACTAACAATGTGTTGGTATCTTTGTGTTAAGTTAAGTTTCACTTTACAAACGTAGTAATATTTACCCAAACCACAATCTTTTTTCCTAAACCTGAAGTGTTTGAATTCACAATGTTTCTGCGACTGTAGTGGAGCATCATTTTTGGCGCGCTGAGCTACGGCAATGTTCCCAAACAAGCATCAGTATGTGACGAGTTGGCAATGAGAAATACTGTTGGAATAGTGTGCCATTTGAAATGAGGAATTTGAAATAAACCCCTCAGAAAAATAATAAACACTAAAATGTATCCCCTCCCTGATGGTTTGTCTCCAGGGTGCCAAAATAAGTGAATTTGTTTCTTCTCGTTCACAATTAGCCTCCAACGTTGTACAGATTAATTGTTTTAATCTTTTTCTTTTGAAATAAGTATTGCAAATATGTGCAAGTGTAGAAATGTGTATAACATTCTGCATGTTCTCTACATGCTACAATCCTTTTTTAGGACATTTGGTATTACTTTTTGCATAATAAACAGTTGTGAGATAATTGGTGCATCATTACATTTTTGGAAGCTTGCAAACTTTTTTTTCTCTTTGTGTGCTGTGTTTGTTGTGCACCTGTATCTAACTGAGGTTGAATGTACACACTATCCACCGTCTAGGCTTTGATGAATCTACAGCTTCATTAAGGAACTTTAAATTGGAATTGTGCTAATAGAATCATGTTGTGTTGTTGTTTTCTGCTCTTCAAATCAGTTGATCTAAACCAGTTCTAAACAGAAATATACTGAGTTTTTCTTTTGTCTTATTAAAGTATAACATTTCTTTTTCATGTCACAATATCAATCAGCTTTAGGGAAACATTTTTGCTAAATATTGATACAGATAAATCATAGCACCCAGCCCTGTTATTGGGTATTACTGAGGTCTTTTTGGATAATGAGATCGTGTGTGGACATGAGGGGAGACTTCCAACTCATCTACAACACAAGTTGACAGGAGTCACATTACTTGACCCTTCATTTCAGACTCACAATTAAAATTAAAGGTCCATAAAATAATGAAGTCGTGGCAGCAGTGTGATTATAACATTAGATTTTCAGTGTGTGTCTTCGGTCATTAATTAATACACACGAGGAAAAAAAGGACAGCTTCAGTTAGTTCAAGGTTTTTCAGTTATTCCTTTTTTACATTTTTTATGTCATGTTACATTTTATTTGCAATGTTTACCTTGTCCTTCTTGTTTTAAAAAGTATTGTCCCACTACTAAGTTGTCTAACGATGGTTTGGGTGTCTCATTTGAAAGCATATATTTTGGATTTTTCCAAGTCCGTCTAAAACACTACTAAAAGATACTACTAAATTACTCCCATGTCTGTGTTGAAAGTTATTGTTAATAATTATTCCTCCCTTCCGTACAGGCTGTAAAGCCTTCTTTGCAGGACTACAGTGTGAGAGGTGGGGGACAAATGTTCTAATTAAAAAGCTGCTGGTAACGGGAGAGATTGCTCTTTGATATAGTTGATGGCTTTTAATGTGACACATTTGTGCAGGAGGTGTTGAATTTGATTGATTATAGCTTAACAACAATAATAAAAGGCAAACACAGAAATGATTTCCTGGCTATGCCACTGGATCTCACTAGTTAACTTGATGTGTTCAGTGTCATTATAACTAAAATTAATTGCAAAAAGAATGTAATTCTTCGATTGAATGTCTAATTTTGGAACTAAAAATAAATATCAGAATACCAACCAACACTGCAGATTCACCAAACCTTGAACAAAAGTCCTGACGCAGCAGAATGCATCACAGCTGGAGTGTTTTAAGTATCTGCTGCCGTGCATTACGGGGTCGTCCCAGTGCTGTCAGGCTGAATTCTGGTTCCTGTGTGCTTCTCTGAATCCTGCTGTGGTTTAAAGCCAAATCTGAGTCCCTAATGCAGAGGGGATGTTATAAACAGTCTAAAAGCTCCAGCGAGGTTTCCTCCCACGGAAATCATCCCTGAATGTCCCCGTACTGTCAGACTCAATAATTCAACTCTTTACTCGTACTTTAGGTCTGAGGTCATGAGCCGTAGTTTGCGTTTCTGTCATTATTGTTGGTCTTACATGGTCATGCTGGGGTCACCGTGGGTTTCAACTGAGCTGACATACATTAAGTCCAACTGAGGACCTTCCGACAAGGACATGAATACGTCACCAAGAAGAAACACTTGTTTATATTTTTCTGCCCCACTTGGAACGTCGAGTTATTGTCCTGCAGTTCCTGTCACTGCTTAATCAACTGTTAGTCCGGGAAAAGTTTCTCCCCTCAGATACATTTGGTTTCAGCTATCTGGTCTTTTTACCAGTTAGTGAAGCGCTTCACCAGGAGGACGTTCTCTTATTTCTCTTCATAGCTGTGTGTCACCTCTCCAGAGGAGCAGAAGTGTCCAAAGAATGTATATTGATAAAAAGCAATTGATCGTTCCATTGCAACATCAGCACCTAGCAGCAGAGCTATGCTTCCGCCATTTTGGACTGAAAGCGACTACCGGACGTCAGTAAAACGTCCGCCTTTAAAGTGCCAGAAGTATATGTCGAGTTGGGATGAGAATGCGTTGAAATAGCGTAGTTGGTCATGAGGATGGTACCAGCCTCTGTCTGTATTTTTGTCTTTCAGTCAGAGAAGCCGATCATAAAGTCAGAATTCTTGAGACATGGAAAACTACTCGTTGGACCCAGACCTAGCATAGTTTGCCGTGTTTAATGACTTGCGTGTTATTCGAAATCCCTCTGTCTCTTCTCAGTGTTTACAGACAGGTGTGTGCAGAGGAGCACTCTGTGCTCATAACGGTCAACACCACAGAACACATCACAGAAATTATCTAACCAGGTAAGGGAGGCCCGAATAAAAATCAGATATACTGTGTCAGTTATCTTCCACTTTGACACACTACATGGGATAAAGTGAGCTGAGTTTGTTAGGAGGGAAAACGTCCAGGTTTTACTGTTGCAGTAGTTGTTTGGGTGGTCAAATGCACAAACATTACCATGGTTTCTTGAGATTCAGTCTTGTGTTTGATAAAACTGGCAGTATAAACATCATCAACTTGTACTTTATTAATCGTATCTTAGAAACGATGTTTGCACTTCAGATTCTACTTGTGTATGTGTGTATCTGCTTTCTCTTCACATAACCTCTGAGATGAAAACAATATCAATATTAAATTGAAAAGATATTTTGATTGTAAATGTCCCCTTGCATAACAAAGCAGCTGCTTCATATCCTGAAAAACCTGACTTGTATATATTTAGTGTATTTGTATTTTGGAGTCAAGCGGTACAGACTGAAGAAGCAAAGGGACAAAACTCCAATGCTTTTTTGACAACAACCCTGCCGCCATTTTGGACTTAAAACACCAACAAGTCTGTGGCCATGGATGTATAAAGAGACGTCTGTAAGTCAGACGATCATTTACTTCAACTTCCCATTACGAACACTTAAATAGCCCTCATTTAAACCATTATGTCCTAGTGTAAAATTCACTAATAGCTGAATCTAGAACTATTTTCCTCAGCATAATGAACGTGCATCAGACCCACGGGACTGCACCGCCCTGCACGCTCATATGACATATCCGCCTCTGCCAGCTTATGGATATATTGGCTGTAATTCATCACTTTTATTATCTTCTAATACACCCATGGGCTGTATGGTATAAGCCTGTACCGTGGTGGATGTATTAACGTCTCTGTTCCCAAACAACCGGCTATCGGCCAGTAGCTAGTAGTGCTAGTAGCATGACATAAACAGTGCATAATGAGCATTACCGGCTCACAGGGCCGCCAGTGAGCATGTAGGCTTCTAGTGATGCTGTTCTTCATCTTTCTCTCCAAGTACTCAAACGGTCTGGATGAGTGGAGATTGGCGGAGGAGGAGACGAGGCCCATCAGAAGCATCTGAGTGCTGTGAACTCCGCAGACCCCGACGTCTGTTAATGTACTTATAACGAGCAGGAAAACGGACAAACACTTTAGCCTGAGAGCCAGAGAAAAACGCCGGGGCGGGGAAATTTTCTGGAAGGGCGCTCGCTGCTTGATCACAGCCCCGGAAAATATTGCTGATGCTATTTTCCATCTTCTGAGAAGGAAATAACTGGTCATGACAAGGCTGCAAGAGGAGGGAGGAAGGGAGGAGTGGAGGCTGGAATTACTAACACCAGCTCAAAGAGCTGTTTGATGTTCAGATGCTGTGATAAATTATTGATGTGGAGCCTGTTAAATAAGGCCAGTGCTCATTTGATTACAAATCTCATTAGGGCTTTACAAAATATGCTTTAATAACAAAATCCATCAATGTAATCGCTATGTAAAGAGAGTGAAAACTGTCATTACACAAAGCACACAGCAGCGATATTGTTAATGTTGGCTACAGATTTAGATTTTCTCCTCACACTCACACTTGCTGTGTGAATGCATTTATTAAAGAATCGCATAGAGAGGAACATCATGAGTCACTATGAGAAAAAAATATATTATATCACTGGGCCAGATATTACTCCACCTGATATTAAAATGTTTTACCCACATGTTTTTCTCCTTCGCAAATTCAAAAAACACTACTCACATCTGGAACAAGTGCCAAAACTAAATGGACAGGTGTGATGGTTCAAGCAACAGCTTAAAAAAAGAAATCTGTGCTTAATGTTTGGAAATATATTTAATTTGATCTCAACATTTAATTTAGAAATAAAATTGAAGTTTGCTTTCCGTCTGTCTGTACAGCTGCTCTCATCCATCACTCACGTACACACACCTGAACTGTGTTGAGTTGAGACATCTGATAATGAGCACAATGCACAGCCAACACCTAGAAATGCCAGTGAATGTATAGGAGTGTGACTGGACTGTTCCTTTTGCAGAGAGTGTGCATCCCCATGCTGGTCACATTTTTAATTAAGAGGACACCGCTGTATCACTTTAATCTCTGTGGGGTTGTCTTATTAAAAAAAGATGAAGCAGACACTGGAGCTGCAGGAGTTACACTTCCAGCTTTATGTGAATACGGTTGTTCAGTTGGTCGGAGCCAGCAGCCCAATCCAATCCAGTCCAATTCCAATCACCTGGAAGTCTGTGCAATAACACTGGAACCTGTTGAAATGTTTTTACTATTTATTTAACTGATTTTGCCAAAAATATGTCCAGTAAATCCTGCAGAACCGGTTACATGTCATAAATGTTGTCATTAAAATGTACCTGAAATAAAGGTTCATTCTAAAAGGCCACGGGCGGCGTGTGAATATCTGCTCGTTACAAGCATAGTGTCCTTTCAAAATAAACTTCTGTTTTCACAGGAAGTTTAGGAAGTAAGATCAGGAAACATGAGTTTATGATCTCAGTCGCTAGTTTCAAGTCTTCTTCAATACAGCATGATGTTCATTTAGTAAATTATGGTCCCATTTAGAGTCAGATAGACCATAAAGCAGGGGATGCTTTAGGGCGGGGCTACCTTGTGATTGACAGGTCGCTACCACGGCGTTGTCCGGTCTGGGAGATGTCCGTGTTTTCGTGTTAGAACGTTAACCTTTTCGCAGTGCGCCTAAAAATGTCTTATTCAGCATTCAGTTGTACTCAGCACCACCCTGATTAAGACTCAAAACTCTCCCTCTATGTTAACGGTGCCCACCCACATTGCAAAATCAAAGGCAGAGTTTCCATTAAGGGATCCTGGATTACAATTACAACTAAAATCAAGGAGAAGATTAATGCGTTCCTTGAATCGCCATGTGAGAGAACTGAAAGAAAATAAGGAAATAGAAGGAAAACAGGAAGACTTTTCCAAATATGTAAACGTAAGATGTGGGTGCAGAGAACCAACGAGATGTGTAAATGCAGCCTGACAGTACAGGGACATTCAGGGATGCCTTCAGCAAAGAGGAAGCCTCGCAGGAGCTTTTAGACTCATCACAGACTGTTTATAACATCCCCCAAAGGCCTCAGAGATCTGGCTTTAAACCACAGCAGGGTTCGAAGAAGCACACAGGAACCGGGATTCAGTCTGACAGCACTGGGACGACCCAGCAATGTGCAGCAGCAGCAGCAGCAGCAGCAGCTACTTAAAACACACAGCTGTGATGTTATTCTGCTGCATCAGTTTCTCTTTAAGAGAAATAAAGTTTATACGGCGTAAGTGAAAAGTTATTTTTCTTTTTCTTATGTTGAGTGATGCCTCTTTTCTATTGGCCCAGTACACTTTAGAAAGGCACGCTTTCATCGTATGCATGTCCAGAACAGTCTCACAGCAGGATCAAACCAAGCCCCCCAGGAAGAGCACCGGTCGTTGATGCCAATTTCCGTAGTGGCCAAACGGTGGTACTACAACGTCTGTGTCCGTCACGTGATGCCATTGGCCCCAAAAAGACTTTTTCCTATATACTTACATTGGGAAACAGACGTCTGTAACTCAGCGGATCATTTTTTTTTTGTAGTGAATCAACTTCCCAGGATGAACACTTGAATAGTCCTTATTTAAATCATTAGGTCCTAAAAGTTGTAAAATGCACTAATAGCTGAATCCAGTTATTTCCCTTCCTCCGTTTATGTGAATGAGACCCAGGCCGAGGCTGGAGCGAGGGCTGGGAGGCGGAGTTAGCAAGCCGTGACAACAGCGTGACGACAGCGTGACCCCGTAAGTGAGTTATGTGACCGAGCGGACGCTACTACGCCTGCTCCATGGGCCCAATGGATGCGGGAGATCACCGCAAGATCCGTGTATTTTTCCAACTCTCATAGGAATGAACGGGGCCCTGCCTCCGACGCTGTATCCAGTTCTCTTTATACATCCATGGATCGAACTGTGTTTTTTGTCTCAAATGTATTTAAATTATCCCTACTAAAGATGCATCAGTTCACCATGAAGACACCAAATTGTCTTTGGTAAAGTGAAGCAGTGGCTTTCATGCCTCTAATTTATGAGGATAGGCTCGCACACATTTTAGAGTATGAATCAGACATGGCCATGGTTAGTGTCAGCATCATGTCCAGAGTGCTTCTGCACTTCTATTGATAGTTTGATGAATGGAGCTCGTTGGGATGTATGAATTACAGCTGCAGTTTATGTTAGTGAGGCGGGGAAATGTGATGCAGCGAGTTGGCAGCTTTGTGGTTCCGGTTAAATTCAGATGAAGTGTAAAGTGACTTCAATCAGCAGTGGATGCCAGCAGGTGTGATTCTCATTCCTACTAAAGATGGAAGTGTTTCAGGATATTCAGCAGTGGGTGGATTAAACACTTCACATCACTGAACCCCTCTGAACTCTGTTTGGGTTGATCGCCGGTTCACACGTCAACATCAGTTTACTTGTCATGAGAGGTACTACTGGGCATGTTGGATAATGGCTTCTGTGGCTCCGCGGGTGGGTTTACATTGGAGTTAGTTCAAAGCCGGTTCGTCACATACATTCGTTGCTAAAGGGTGCCTCCGTGCGCTGGTTTCAACACCTGTAGATTTGGTGGTTTTTTTACATTAAACTCAGTGAAATTCCAGTTGAATTCAACCAAAGCTCACTTGGTGATTGTTGGAAAGAGTAACGACGACGGTTTAAGTGAGTTTTATTTTGTTTCTGTCCAGTTTGAATGAAGTGTACAGCTGATCTCAACATAAACTAAAATACACGTGGATGATGACGCAAGCTGAACGGAGCTTGGCGGAGGTCTGAGCTCTCCGAGTGCCATTCCAGTTTCATGTATTTTCCCTCTCTTTCCTTTCCTTGTGCATGAACACATTAATGTTCGAGAGCCCTTTCTTACTGTCTCCCCATCTTTCATTTTGTTTATGAAACATAAGTGGTATTTTAATGTCAGGTTTTCTCTCTCTCTCTCTCTCTCTCTCTTCTCTTGATGTATGTAAATGCACTTTTAATGTTTATTTCTCTCTGTCTCGTTCTTATAAGTGAAGTTTTAATGTGACCTCTCACTTTCTGTTGTTGTCTGTCTGGCTCTCTACCTACAGTATATGCCTGCTTTCCCTTCTCTCTTCCTCTTCGTCTTCCTCTGCTCCCTTCCAGCTTTCCTCCCATCTTTAATCATATGTATTCTTTTTCTCCCGTTTTTCACTCCTCTCTACCTCTGCTCACCTCATCTCTTCGTCTCTTTGACTCTCATTTATCACTCTTCCCCTCAACCTCTGCCCTCCTCACGTTACCCCTCTTTCTTCTTCTTCTCCTCTCTTTTACTGGTTGGAGACATTACTGTCATTCCTTCACTGTAAAGACGCGTCAAGTAAAAACTGTCTCAACTCACTCCAATGTGACGAGTTGGGATGAGAACGTGTTGGCTGATCGTGAGTCTACACGCGCTGCCTTTGCTTGTGTGTTTCTGTTTCAGTTTGTGTGTTTGTGTGTTTGTAGCAGCAGGTAATGGGAAGCTAAACCTGCCATTAATTATTCAACCACAGGAAAGAAGCCTGGAAACAAGGACACAAACCAAGGCCATCTCCTCCTCCTCCTCCTCTGCATCCATCGCTCTCTCACCTGCATCTCTTGTTTTTCATTTTTCACTCTTACCTTCCCTTCCTCCACATCTGTCATCCCTTCCTTTCTCCTTGGTTGTTACATTTCGCCATTTTCTTCCTCCTCTCTCTCTCTCTCTCTCTCTCTCTCTCTCTCTCTCCCTCTCTCTGCCTCGCTCTTTTTCATCTTTTTTATTTCAACTATCTCTCACATTCGTTCCCTCTCTTACTCATTACTCTTTCCTTATGTCTTCTCCTTTTAACTTTCCACCCCTCCATTCACTTTCCCTCTTTTTCCATCCTCTTTCCATATTTCATACCATGCTCCATCTCTCCCTCCATCCCTATTTCCTCCATCTTTTACTCCCTCCTTCCATTGTCCACATTCACCGTTTTCACCACATTCTTCCGTTCTCTTCTTTATCCACTCTCTGTTTGGAACCCTTTTTTTTTTAAATCATCCTTTTCCTCTCTTTCTTCATTTATTCTCTCATTCATTCAGCCCTCCTTGCTTCCTTCTCTTTCTTCTCCATGAGGAGTGAGGGTAAAGAGATGACCTTCACGCCCCCCTCCACCCAATCTTCCTGTTCCTCCATCTTTAGTTTTTAATTCATTTCCTCAGCCTCCATTCGTTTCCTCTGTTTTTCGCCTCCAGCAGCTCTTTTCCTTCCCTCGCCCATCTCTTCTTCTCTTCCCGCGGCTTCATTCATTATGCCTGCAAACAACCAGAAGTTTCATTATATTTGTCCCCACTTCCACGGTTGTGGAAGGAGCAGAATATCAATGAGCTCCCAGAAGAAGTTGCAGTAATCTGAAGAGTCAGCCGGCAGCCTGCAGAGGGGAAAATATTTTCTCTATAGCTGTCTCTCCTGGAGCTCCATGAACACCGGCCGAGGAATCCTGCAGATCGGATAACAATGAAATGTCACCGCTGCCTTGTCAGAGGAAATAATGGGCTGCTTCTCTGCTTTTCTGCTCCATTTTCTCTTATGAGGCAGACACCGATGTAACATGCAAAGAGTAAATGAGGCGTTGCTGCACACAGTTCTGATGTCTGATTTGTTGTTTAAAGCTATATTATTACTTTAGCTGCAATATTTACATTGAATGATGCATTATGCTGATACGGCAGTCATTTTTGAGGATCAACATTAATAAATCCACTTAGAAATGATATTAAAAATGTTATTTTACCTTTCAATCATCCATGTAGACTTTTTCTTTTGTTTTAAAAGTAGCTGTACATCCGTGGTTATTTTGTAAACAGAAACACACAGGAGAGGCTTCAGTTGGTTCCTGCCAGATCCTACACACTGAACCTTTAACCATAACCATATCCTTATCTTCACTACCGTATAGATCCCATATGCAGATATTGTAGAGATAACTAATGTGGGAGTGGACATTAAAAATCATTGTCATCGAACACAATTGGGGGTTTTGCAGAAACAAAATATTCAAAGTAGCTGATCACGCCGGTCCTGCTCTCTGATGTTGTGCTTGATTTACCTGACAGTGAAATGATGTCCATCCTCACTGACCTCTGCAAGTTTTACAGTCCATCATGAAGAAGTACAGAAACTTAAATACACTGATTAGAACATTACAAACTCACCACCCACCACCTGTTGTTGCTATTCTATCGACTCCATCCTTTTCTTCCTATAACATTATTTTCATTGTCAGTACATTGTCTGCTCTCCTGTTGTGTTTTTGTGAGATATTTCATTATTGAACGACGTCAATCATGTTTATCGGTCCGTGGCTCCGTCTCTCTGTCTTCTAGCAGAAGAAAAATGCAGCAATAGTTGCCTGGCCTTTAGAAAACTGTCTCTACACGTCTTCTTTTCTTCCTTTTGTCTCCTTTATTACTCTGTGTGTCTCTCTCTTCATCACTCCATCCCTCTCAGCAGTGCAGTATGAAGACGAGTCCTTGTGTAATAAATGTGTCAGTCAGCAGCATTTGGTCCATTAAAGCTCTCATGAAGCCTGCAGACTCCGCTCTATTTCAGACTCTTTCTTTCTATTTCTTTACTTTCGTTCTTTTTCTCTCATTTGTCTTTCTTTTCTTCCCCTCTCTGTTAATCTCTCATCTCTCCTGCTGACTTTATCTGCAACTGCACTTCCTTCCTTGCCTCTCTCTCTCTTCCTCTCTCACATCTCAAAGTAAAACATCTCTCTCTCTCTCTCTCTCTCTCTCTCTCTCTCTCTCTCTCTCTCAGCAGGGGGGCTCTCAATAAGGTCAATTCAGAAAAACTTCACAGATCAGAGGAAGAAACAGCAAATATCTCCTCTACACACTTCTACACAAACATACACAGCCTCACACACACACAAATGCAAATGCAGCCCATTTTGTTCATGTTTTGGTGGTTTTGGTAATCCTCCAGAGAGAACCTTTAGATCCTCAAAGCCTGTTCTTGACCAGGTAGCATCCCCTCCGAATAACGCCCCTCGGCATGGGAAGCTGGCGCATAGAGGCACCTTTTAACAGAGTGTGACAAACCGGGCTTTCAACTAACTAACTAACTAACTAGAGTCTGTTCAGGGTGTTGGATGGGTCAAACAAACACGAGACTTTCAACCAGGAGAAGATGATTGGACGAAAGCTTTCCCTGGTGGGCTGCCGCTGCCAGCTTTCAAACCGGAACAACATTGCGGCTCGTTTGAAAACTTTCTTCTCTTTATATTATGAATATAGTTCACCGAAGTGTGTTTCTGAAAACATTTCATGGGTAAGCAGTTGCTGAACTGAGTTTAAAAGTTTCGCCTGTGATTTGCATAAAGTAACCTAAAGACCTCAACTTCGTGCAAATGAGGAGCGAACGACGTGACGATCCGTCTCTCGAATCGCACCACCACGCTACCAGAATGCATTGCACGGCTGCTTATGTAGGCGATGAATGGGAAGTGTGGAAAGGACGGAGCCTGTGGAGATGTACCATGAGTCACATGAGTGGTTAGACATGTGAGTTGTTTATTATGGTCAGCCTTGTGAGTAATGTGAGTCACTAGTCAGTGAAGATAACGTCAACCACAACCGTTTCCTAACCCTACTAAAGTTGTTGTGTTACTTAAACCTAACTTCCTGTGAGAACGGAAGTTTATTTTGAAAGGACACTATGCATGTAAAGAGCGGTACCCCGTGGGTCGGTCTCCGATGCCGAGGGGCGCTGACCGAGCGGCTGTATTTGAGTTGGGAGTGAGAATGTTACTATGTTCTTTAAAAAAAATACTAACATCTGCCAACTAGCGGGTCAATAGTTAATCATGGCATTTGTTCCATTCACTTGTTAATATAAAAATATCAAGAAGCAGAAATATCAGCAGCAAACCTGGCCCAAAGCCCGAAGGCAGCATTTCAATATCAAACTGTCTTAGTTATTCTCATAGCAGCTGCAGTCCTCTGTCATTGTTACACTGGATGTGTTGCACTACAGTGAACTGTAATCACTGTAATTACATGTGAAAGTTGGACAAAAATCGACTTGGAAGAATAAAAAGATGCTGGCCGCTGTTATATGCTTAAAAGGCGAGGAAAGGGCGAGCCGTTAAGCTACACTGATTGAAATTGAGTGCGAGCTTAAACAGCTGGAATAGACTTGGTCTGCCTCACTGCGACACCGTGATGAGCTTCGTGTTTATTCAAACTCCAAACAGATAGAACACAAGCACAGTGATTTATTTCCTTTCTCAGACAGTTCAGAGTGAAACTAACAGTTAAAACAGGTACGGACTTCTCTTCCATCCATCTTTTTATGACACTCACATATCAACAAACAGGAAAAAAAAGGGAGTGACGAGCGTAAATAACAGAATGACAAAATCAATTTCTCATTACATGGACGACAGCTTAGTGACTCACACACACACACACACACACACACACACACACACACACACTGGTCAGAGCTGAAATAACACAACGCTAAGCTTCCCAAAATCTCCTGATGTGGCTGTGTACACGCTGTGGGCTTTACTCAAATCCCTGTTTAAACCTCCGCTCTCCCCGGGAATTAGAAATTAATAAACTTTATTACTGAGGTGGTAAATAGAATACAGGCTTAATGCCAATATCACTGAGCTTAAGCAGGAATTCAATAAAAGAGAGATTCACCTCAAATGCAGTGGCCGAAGAAAGAGAGGAGGACTAAAAGCAGAGTGAATGTTGGACTTAACACTTCACTGGTGGCTAGAAACAGGACCCCAAATGAACGCCAACACTGGTCATTTAAACATTGTTTTAAACTTTGTTTTCTACAAGGACAGGTACAGCAACAAGGAAATGTTAAGAGCACTGGTATATTACACTTTTCCCTGTTTGTTTCAACTCATTTTCATGATCATATTCAACAGAACAGGAAAATATACACTGTAGATTGGCAGCGTTGGGGATTTATGCCAAAAGCCTTTCATTTTCTTGCTAAGATCTCTGATAAATATGCTCCCCTGGTATGTTGTCAAAGAACACCAAACCATACGTGTGGGTAGCTTTGGGCTACATATCATCTTCAAGAAACAATGGCAATTAAGTTATGTGTATTATTATGTGTGTTATGTAAAAAAAAGGGTGAAAGTTAATATCTATTTCATTTTAATTTATTCAGGGATCATTTACTGAATTCTTGGTCTCCTTAATTCACATTCACAAAATTACAAATAATCCTAATTTGGAGTTAAATGCCTCCCAGGTGACCTCAACAATAATGAGGATGTGGAGGGTTTTTCAGTTTCACACAGCAAGCATCGACTTAGTGATCTGGTTACATACAAACATCCATACTTACTCTTTACAACCTGCCTCACGCTGAAATAGTCCTGAAAAAGTCATTTTAATCTTTCATATCACCACAACAAAGCTCAGGTTTAGGTACGAGGCAGTTTGTTTCGGTTACAAACACACTCCTCTGACAGGGTTTCTGTGATCTCAGACACTTTGCTGCAGGTTGTTAATGAAGCAGAAGACATGCTTCTCCTTCTCTGCTCCCAAAGGAATTCAGTTTACTTTAAAATCCTAAATGATGCCAGGTTTGCACCCTGAGACTACACAGCTAGAGCACCCTTTTCAGCATGGGCATCTGAGGATACTAATACATGCAAAGAGTGGACATGACGGGACAATACATGAAGAAACAACAGTCCAATGAAAACTGAAAGATTTGAATCCACAAGGCCTGAAATACGGAGGGATGAGTGAGACTAATGTCCTCCTTCTGTCACAGCTTGGCTCTGTGGTCAGAGGCCCCCATTTGTTGTAGTATAGTATCAGTATAGTATATTTTTATATAGTATATAAGGCTTTTGATTAGCTCGTATTGTATATAAATTTAGTGGTCTATAATGAGTTCTGATTGGTCTAGAAGCGGATTTTTGGTTTTCTGTTCCTGGTTTCATGCATTTGTTTCCTGTTTTATTTTATAAGTCACTCTCCTCATGTGTCATGTTTGGTTTTACTTCCTGCCTTTGTGTGTTTTCCCGCCTGTATTCCTCTGAATCAGCCTCGTTAGTTCCTGTTCACAGTGTTTTTCCCTCGGCTCCCTGCCTATTGGCTCCCGGCCCGTTCTCCTGCCTAATCACCTCATCCCCCTCACCTGAGTTTCTCCGCCCATCCCTCCACCTGCACTTCATCCTCTCGTCAGTTTAGTTTGTATTTAAGTCCTGGGTTTTCAGCTCACTCTTTGTTGGATCCTTGCCTGCACCGAATCTTGTATTAAAATGATTTTCTCCAAATTCCTGCTGCCTTTAATCTCCAGTATTTTGGGTCCTTCTGCTCCACTCTCCATATTACCTTCCATCTTTCACCTTGTTCTCTGCTCCTGTCTGGCTGGAGCTGATATGATAGCTGGAGTGTGGACACCAGGGCTTTAATCTTCATAGAGAGATAGAGAAATTATATTTATCTTCAGTTTTCAGTGCAACACATGTTGGCAACATGACGTTGCATCACATCACTTGTTGTGCGTCCACTAATAGACGTTTCACGCACCAGATGTGCTGTATGTCTCCACGCTCTGGCAACGTCATTTGTACCCTCCCCACTCCTGTTTTCATGATTTCTCATTCTTCTCATTCTTCTCATCGTTATTCTTATTTCATATTCTCTGACACAGCAGGTATTCACGATACATGATGTCACCCCAAGGAGCACGATTCCTATTTTATTCCCTGAATAAAAGTTGCTCTCAGGAACTTTCTGAAAAGAGGAAACTCTTAACCAAGAACCTTTAGTGAAGCATGAAGGAGGACTCCTAGTGGTAAAATGAGATACTTTGTGAATTAAACGTAGCTTAAAGGTAACAAAGTAGAGAACGCGTGCTTCTAGTGCATGTGAGCGTGCTCCACTGGCTAGCTCACGGCCGTCACTATGCACCTTTAAGGGCCTTTTAATGTATGTCCATCATCCTGTTTATGTCTCTGTACATGTAAGCCTCACATTCGGATGCCTGGGTTTGAGAAACCCAAATATGTTAGCAGGAATACTTGGACAGAAACGAGGATACCATGTCATGGTATGATCAACATATTCAAGCGTCTGATAATTGTCTGCTATCTCTGCAGGTCTTCAACATAAATCACATTTAGCTGCTTGCTCAAGGGCAACGGAACAGTGATAACAAGGGTGGAGCAAATGTTGTCCTCTCACTTCCCCACCCAGATTCATCCTGCCGGTCTGGGGATCGACTTAACAGCCTTTCAGTCACTCATACAGTAGATGGACTCGTCTGTATGGTTACTAATCAAAGTGATAAACCTCCTAAGGTGTGCGTGCCGGCTCCTTTGCAACTGTGCAGAGATAGATATATAAAATGGGACTAGAAAAGTCCAGCATGAAGGAGAAAAGATGTGTCTCATGTGAGGTTAAAAACTCCACTAGGAAACATTGAGCTGTGTGAATGTTGCCTTTGAGATCAGGCAAGCTCACGTCTCTTTCGAGGACTCTGTGCACACAGACAAAAAGCTAAAATGAGCCAATTTGTCAAGAATAGCCAACTATGAAAGTGGGAATTAGGCTCGTAAATGTGTTTAAGTGTTACTGCACAGGGCACAGACAGAATAGGACATTAGACCGCAGGGAGTTAAAGAGACTTGGTGTACACCGCAGGGACTGGGAAGTTAGGGCCAGACCACACAGGGAGTGACTGATGAGGGTCTTACACTACCGGAGGAACGGCAGAAAGCTCCTCTCCAAAGGGCTCTTTGTTGAAGGAGGTTAAGGTATGACATATGAGGATCTGCTCTGTGTTCAGGAGGTGAGTGATTACTGCTGTACTCTGCAGGGGATAAGAGTACAGCGCTGCACAGTAGGGAGATTATCCTTTAGTGAGGAAGCCCAGAGCGCTTTTGATAAGTTTCTTTCCTCTGTGTTTTTTTACATTTTTCTAGGCCCCCTTGGGAAAGGAAAGGGACATGTCTGCTCCTCTGTCGGCTCACTGTGCAGCTACTATTCTCTGATTCTTTATAAGAAGTTCTGCATTTCAAGTTTCACTTTTGAAAGTCTGTCTTAAACCATGCTAATCCGATTTATCCTAAACACTGGTGAATAATAACATCATCCTGCAGAACTTGGGTGGGTATAGATTTTGTTTTCTGACCCAGGTGGCATCATTCGATGTGAACACAGAGGTAAACATGGCAGCAACTCTACTGATTGCTCCAATCGTGGCACCTCAGGATCTTTTATCTTTGCTTTGTGGGCTGGTAAATTAAGTTACGTTATCAGTCACATTATCGCCAACTCTACAGGGCTTATCTTGTTTAGCTCATAGCTTTGGTTTTGCAGCACTTATACTGTCTGGTTCAGTCTCAGTGTCTCCAGCGTCAGCAGCAGCTCTGATAAAATCACTGTACACTGCCTGCTCAGCACCAAACAGCTGACACATACAGTTAACAGAGCAGCTGGCGGTAGAGTTGGAGACCAGACCTGAGTTGGACGGTGAACAAACTCCAGTGGGATGATAATCTATTCTGATATTTGCTCTGTGTTTGTTGGATGTGTACGTAGGAAACTGCTCAACTTCTATAAGTGTGTATAACCAGGGGGCCACCTCCGGGTCTGAGAAGTGAAGCCAATGCAGAAGTGTCTTAAATTTGCTTTCTTTCTAACAGCCAGCAGGGGGCGACTCCTCTGGTTGCAAAAAGAAGTCTGATCGTATAGTGTATTTCAACACGTTCTCATCTCGACTCGTCTCATACTGATGCTTTGTCAGACCCCTCGGCGTCACTTTTTTCAGTTGCAGTAAACACGTGTGATGAGAACAGGCTGTGTATTTCTAGTCCTGTCTCCTAAAAATCAGGTTCCCATACAACTACAACTGTCGTGGATTCCATTTGTTTTTGACGTCTCACGAATACATTCGTAATGATAGTCCACAGAAGGAGGAGGTCAGGATGGATGGGTCAACGAACACAGGACTTTCACCCTGTGTCCCATGTGAAACTAAAAGTCAACATTCACTTCTTTTATTTTACATCTGTAGCTTAATATTGTAACAAACTACGGCCATGCTAGCTAGTCTGTGAGGCTCCATTTAGGCACAGTGGTACTTTGAACTAAATGTTAATGTTAAGCAGATATAATGTTTACCAAGTTCACCATCATAGTTTAGTGTCTTATGGGAATGTCATTAGTTAATCAAGTGTTAATCCATAAAGCATTATAGTATTAAGGATTACACAAATGGAAACTTTTGACTGTGCAATTTTTGAAACAAAGTCTGCAAAGTCTGTACCAAATGTCATGCCTTCCCATCCAATAGTTGTTGAGACATTTCACACAGAACAATAAATGTCAACCTTGCGGTGATGCTAAAAGTCGTTAGGATCCATTGTTTGGGAACTGTGAATGTCTGTACAAACTTTCATGGCAATCCATCTAATAGTTGTTGGGATATGTCAGACCAGCTGACAGACGGACGCTGCCATCCATTGTGAAAAGCCTCTCCACGGTCAGCCAGGATAAATGATCACTCTCCCCTCCCATTGAGCTCAACCTGGTAATATGTTTGTATTAATCCTCCCACTGTGCATAAATGTAGCTATCACCTTCTTTTAGCTTGATGGAAACCATTAAAGGCGTGTTTGACTGTGAGACCTCAGACCACAATAAACCACTCACCTCAACACACCACATTTAGACATTTTAACACCCATTTAAGACCACAGCGCTGTTATTTGCTGAACCTGTTTAAAATCCACATGCTCCCCAGGTTTCCACAGCCATTCATTCATGTGCACAAGCTGTTCAAAACCCATTTAAAAACCACATGGTTCCTTCTCCTTCATATATTTATGTCAGCTGTTAAGCTGATTTACACATCAAGTGGTCTGAGCGAAGCAATCTAATTGGTCAAAGACTCATTCCGACCATGCTGATAACCCCTCTTAAGCATTCACAGCTAAGGTTATTGGTTTTTATGTTTCATCTTGTGCAACGTAATGAGCTAATTAGCAGTTTTTCTTACTCTCTCCTGCTGTTTATTATTCATGTTCACTACCCCGAGGAAAGTCAGGACGCACATATTGATGACTGTCAAATAAAAGCCATAACCCTTGAGGAAGAATTATTGGTACATTTTTTCTCACATCACATACATGTAACTAACTAGAACTGGTTATATGACTATACAAATATATTCTGAATTGATGGAAGAACTAATCGAGGGAAAATTATCCACAATGAGTGAGTCTGGATGTTGTTTTGAGTGCTGCATGCCAAGTTTCTTCTCTCACAGTCCAACTAGGAACATGTGTTTAGTATTTTTAGTCACTCTAAAGACAAAGAAAGCACCTTATATCGTTCCTTATTTACAATATGTGGCAGAGACAGAGCCCGATACACTGCAGCTTAAAAACAACACAGGTACATTGTGAATGTGCAGAAAACACGTTGCATGCATTACTCAAGAAGTGAGCTGTATATTCTGAGCCAGTACAAGAATAAGACGTCCAGTTAGAGGTTCCAACCAAAAGCCCTGTCTTCTTCTTCTTGCCATTACATTCCTGAGCTTCAACAGGCACACATAAAACACTCAGGGCCCTATCTTACACCCGGCACAAAGCAGCACAACAGGCATTGCTATTTTCAAACCCGACACAGTTGTCATTTTCCCTATTTACACCTCATGTGGACGGTGCACACACACATCTGTCATCATCCCTCTGTGTGTGTGTGAGTGGAGATGTTGGCTACTTCAAAGTTTGTGGGCCCATCTCCTCCTAAACGGTAGCGTACTGAGGCAGATGTCTCCACGCTTTACACACTAATGCAGCCTCCGGATTCAGCACCCCCCATCAATGGACAGCGAGAAATGGTAAACGGAGTTCCCTCCTTATCAGTAAACAGAATAGGAAACTCACCAACATGAGACAGTTCTAGGGGTGCATCGGATAGTTGTTCTAAATTAACATTCATGCTGCCCAGCTTCTTTTTTTTCAATGTCTATTAATTGTGTTTAAAGCCGGTATTTCTATAGTTGCAGATAAAGATCAGGCTACACTAATATTGTTAGTATTATACTGTTGTAGAATTAGATTCCAGTAGTGGCTGCGTAGGATTGTTCCTGACTTATGTGATCCAAACATTTCCAATAACTCCAGAGTATTGTAGAGTCCAAAAGACAGATGTAATAATTTCCAAAATTCACATGTTTTTATCTAATGAAATATTCTGCTTCAATCCATTTTTGTTGGTGTTTAGTGACACTTAATTCATGATTACATTAAGAGGCTCAATACCATGCCTTTGACCTTCGTGCCTTAAACTACGCCCTAAATGCACATATGCTATAGATTGCTTAAAGCTTCAGTAGTCAGTACATTTTTGGCATCATTGGGAAAAAATCCTATAATAACCTTTCAGCATATTGTAATTCAAGTGTTCTGAGAGAAAACTAGACTTCTGCTCCTCCTCATGGCTCTGTTTTCAGGATTTAAAAACTATAGCCCGTGAAGGGAGACTTTGATGGATAACAGGCAATTTCAGAGAGAGAGCGTTCCTATTGGCTGTGCTCTGGTCATGTGACGGGTAGTTTGGCGTTCCTTCAAGAGGTTTCATCATGGCTACCACGTCAAAAACTTTCTCATTTTACAGCTAAACCATGCACTACAAGATGATTCTGAAAACATCTGAGGAGAGAAATAGGCATTAACGTAACAGAATATTGATTCATATTTGATCAGCACTGCCTAGTTTGACCGTTTGATCGGAGTTCACAGTGATTGACAGTCAGCTCTCATAGACGGCAGCTGGACGGCAGACCTCAGATCAGCTCTGACTGCTTGTTTTCCTCCGGTCTGTGAAATCTTGCAGATGCCGTTAGGAGCACCGGAGGACACGGAGGAACATGATTTTTTTCAGGTTACCTGTTTCATGCACTACTGTCACGATAGAGCGACCGTTTTATAATTTTTTGTAATCATATTTGCAGCATTGTGGGTTTGCATTTTATGTGTTTGCAGCACATTTTAAATGTATTCCACAAGTTGTCAAATTGTTGAATCTGTATTTGTCACTTGCGTCTGTTAAATTGCAAACTCTCCGGCTGTCTTGGCCGTAGTACTTCAGGGTTTGCCGTACCAAACAGGTTGATGGACTAAAGACGTCACCATCATCAAAGAACAATCTGGAGTCTCCCTGCAGCTGCAATCTGAGGAGCCCCTCGACGTTTATAAAAGGCCCCTTTACTTTTACTAAGTTTGGAAGGACAGTGTTACATCAGAGCAATGAAGAAAGTCGTTCAAGGGTCTCATGCCATGCATGCATAATACAAGTGAAACTGTGTTTCAATAATTCAACATTAAGCATCTCAGGAGCTGAATTTATGGGATCAGTGGTCTGATGTTCGCCTATTTGTGTCAGAAATATGGCTTAGCATGACGTACTGTGAAACAGCGCCAGCCTCGACAGGACTGTAATGCATTAAGCTTCGCCCCAGTCTGTGTTGGTCAAGTTCAACATGTCTGCTGGTTAGTGAACTAATGGGGAAACCATGTCTGTGTCGGCTCAGTGCTGCTGGTGTTCAGGGCTCCATTACTGTGGGGGTCATTAGGAACATGTTGGAGCAGCTCTGAGGCGCTTCTGTGTGGACCACAGTCTCTTAGCTGACTCACACAACATGAACATTTTGTCTTTCTCACTTCTCTGTCTGTCTCTCTCTATTTCCATCTCTCTTTTTATTTATTTATATCTGACTCTTGAGGGCAACAGACACCAGCACATTTCAAATAACGTGTCATGTGAAATGCGTCATTTAAGGCCCACAGGACACGCTGGACGAGTCACACGCACACAATAAGCAGTTAAAGAACAATGGCTGGGATTTGCCTGTCCCGGGAGGGAGTGTGATGAAACGGTTGCCTTTTCTGGGTGTATTCGTGCACTGACACTGAGAAATGGAACAGGGGCTATGCTCACACGTCGAGAACATGCGTTATCCACCAGCGTGCTAGCTCACGTAGAAAACACCTGTGGTGTGTTTTATCATTTCAACTTAACTTTATATAGAACACAAAGTGGCTGTGTTAAAGGTGTGTACACTGCAAACTAGGGTTGTGTCACATCATATCATTCACGAAAATCATATCGTAATAATGGAAATGATTTTTTTGTATTATTGTGAGCAGTGGGAGCATGACAGTCGACTGTGGGATCATTGGCTTCAAGGAGAAGAAGTTCAAGGGTTTTGATCTTTGCATACACAAATAACTTAATATTTGTCACACACATCGTTATACAAGCAGGTGGAGTGAAATGCTACATTGCCGTGATTTAATTCTTTAGATATGTTTCACAGCTTTGCACTAATAAAACATGTGGATCTGTAGATATCTGAACACCAAGCTGAGAGTCAGTGTTTCACTGGCCTCTGTGGTTGAATGTTTAAAGCCTGTTTCACCTGCGACCACACACAACGTCATTGATGGGTGTGGTCAGAAGTGTGATTTGTTTGCGCTGTAAGCACTCCTAACAGTGATATGAAGGTCCTGGGGTACACCTGTTCATCACTGCACCGGATTTCAGCACAACCAGGATTTTCCGGGGTTTTTAAGTTGCTCTCTACAGCGTATACTTCATCAACCCAGTCGCCACAAATAATGTAGGCATTGTACCTTCCTGGAAACTACAGGATATGTCAACACCGTCTCACGGCAGTTTGTGAAAAAGTCACAAAATGTAATCTATTTGATTTGTGTACATAGACACCAATTTCCCTTTTGTTGTGAGGCTCAACATGACTGTCGACAACGGATTTTGCGTTACTCGCCTACAATGTCGAGTAACATGTGACGCACATGTCAATTTCCACTCCAGTCTTTTCCAAATAAAACAACTTAGTTATGCATAGGAAAAGATTGACTTGGTTAGGCTAAGGCAACAAACGACTTAGTTAGGTTTAAGAAAAGATCTGGTTTAGGTTAAAATAATACTAGAAGTTGCGTAACTTTTTCGTGCTGACTATCACAAAAAAAATGTAATTTGTATCTATGTACACAAATCAATACATTAAATATCATGACTCTTTCTCTAAGTGCTGTACGACTGAGCAGATTACTGTATGTTGAATATTGACGTTTCTGAACCAAAAACACGTTTCATAGATATGTTTCATATCAGTCTCGTATCACGCTAGCAGAAACACACAATGACATGTAGTTAATGTCGTGAAACGATTGGTGAGGTTTCGGCAACAAAGCTACTAAAAAAATATCATGCTTTGTATTAAAAAAAATAACATAATAACAAGAATGTAAGATTACAACCATAACAATGTAGAATAAATGCCAACAGCCTTTAGCAGACTTTCTTACACTACATTAAGTAAAAAGCTTTACTTTTGGTTTCACACGGAACACAAACAGCAGCTTCCTGGGTGAAAGTCCTGTGTTTGTTTGACCCCTCCCACCCGTCGTTAGTGGACTTTCTCATTTGTTATACTCGTTATTAGACCACCTAACTTTCAGTAACGGTCGCCCAATACACTCCTTGACTTGCACTGACCAAATGCAAAAACGTTGACATTCAACGTATCCGTGTTTTACTGAAACGTACAATGCCAACATTTGTTTCCTGGCCACTGGGCTGACTTCATGGTGCGTCCATAGACATTGTACATTCTTTATGGTTCCCATGTTGCTATGGTGACGCTGACCATACAGTATGTGCTAATTTCAGTGGATATAAGTTAAAAGTTATATCCAAAAAAACACCAGCACTCAGATGTAATGTGGCACATATCAAAAGCAGTAACTATCAAAAAAGATTATTCTGGAAACAGTCAGAAAATCGTTTCCTCTCTCTCTCTCTCTCTCTCTCTCTCTCTCTCTGTTGAGTGTCAGGACAGCCTGGGGGAAAAAACAAATGCAGCCTCCCTTTAGAAAAAGATTCAGTGGAACATTTCTCCTTTAAAACATCAGAATAACATTGAATTTCTAAGAGCAGATTTCCCCTAAAACACTACAATTACTTTTACAAATCGGGCGAAAAGCTTAGCTACTTATATAAGCAGGACTGACTCACCGTGCCTCTATTCTATCTCACACTCTTCCCCTCCTCACCTCTCACTCTTCTGTGTCTCTCACTGTCTGTGTGGTTCACTCACATTTCTCCAATTTCCCACTTTTATATGTGTGTGTGTGTGTGTGTGTGTGTGTGTCCCTCTGTCGGGCTCAGTGGGTGTACTCATTTTCGTTGTTTTTGCTGATGTGTGTGTGTGGGAGTGGGAGTGGGTGAGTTTTTGAGGTGTTTTTAGTTATTCTTGTTGTGAGTTCCTGCATTAAAGTGTATGAAATTCTAAATTATTCTGTACCCCTCTTCATCTCTCTCTCTCTCTCTCTCTCTCTCTCTCTCTCTCTCTCTCTCTCTCTCTCTCCACATCGTCTTCCCCCTGGCAGCTGTTTGATGTCATGACCCAACATACAATTATCTGTAAGGATAGAGATGTCAGAGAACCTGTGACGCCCACACACACACACACACACACACACACCAGGTGGATGACAGGATAATTGGAGACGGGAGGAAATACTGCAGAGATGAAAAATGAAATGGAGACAGAAAGAGAGAGAGAGAGAGATACAGGTGAGGGTGGGAGGTTTAAGGAGAGGGATAGAGTGTGTGCTGGGATCTACATAACATATCTCAAAATGATGTAATAAGCTCACGGTGAGTTTCAGCCTTGGACAGACCAGACGACTAGCTATAACAAAGACTGGACAAAGCACACACGAAGAATGTTTCCACCAGCGGACGCAGAATTATTTTATTCTGACAGTCGGAGCGGATACAGAGACAACACCTTGGCTGGACTATGATTACAGTCATGTCACCCAACTTTTCAGACCATGTACTACTTATGTACCGAACCATATTCCCCAAGAACCGCCTCCTACTGCAGATACCAACAATGAAAGAGCCACCTTGCCTACAGTATACACGGTTATACAGCCTTTGCCTTTCCTCTGGCCCTGTGACGGTAAATCCCACACTGATGTAACGTCTTCTCATCTTCTTGCTAGAAGTGACGCGCCTCGGCAGCTCGACTACCGACTCTTCTTCAGCACAAATCTACAGTCGGTCAATCATCTTTAATATCAATCGTTGCCTTAATTTTATTTGCATCTAATTGAAAGTAACCATCCAACCACCCATAATATCTTGATGTCTGGAAATCTGTGAGAAAAACTTAAAACCAGTACTTCATGTGTACATGCAATGAAGTTTCCACCTTTTAATCTGATGATTTGAAAAGTGGTCAAAAAGTTAGTTAGTTAACGTTAACGCTTCGGTTCTTAAAATCTGCTTTATTGGCATTAATGCAACGGAGAGTTCAGTACCTCACTAATCAATTATGTTTCCATTAGAAGTGCATCGTGGAGATACCGAGGGGATATTAGTGTTTAATTAAGTAGTTTAAATGAAAAGATCAAACTCCAGGGTTCAGACGCTCTTATCCTGCCGTTATCTACAGAGATGATGAAAACGTTTGGGATTAAATGAAATTAACAAAAAACTTTCAATGTCAGTAATTTCTGAACTTCTCTTTCATCAGCAACATACTGTCATGACCCCTCCTCCTGTTATCACCCTTTCCTCTCCTCTTTTTTAATTCCCTCTTTTCTTTCTCTACCCTTCCTCACCTCGTTCACATCAGCCCTCCACCTCTCTTTGACCTCCCTCCTCCTTCTCTTCTCTTTATTTCTCTCCTCTAGTCGCTCTCTCGTCTCCCCCTCTCTCATCTTCTTACATCACCCTCTCCTCTCCTCTTTTTTACATTTCAATTCCCAAAAGTCCCTCTTCAACTCTTCTGCCTTCATTTCCTCGTCTCTCCTCCTTTTTTCATCACCCTCCTCTCCTCGACTTTTTTTTATTTACAGCACTCTGTCGTCTCATCTTCTCAGTCAAATTTGCTCATCCCTCCTTCTCTCTCCCTTCTTTTTCTCTCTTCTTTAATAATGCCACCTGTCTCTCCTCTCTTTTTTTCGTGTCACCACCAGTCCCCGTAATGTTTACTAAAGTTTGGAGTTACTCATCAAAACACATGTTGAGGTCCAGCAGACATGCTGAATGTATTCCTCTCCTCATAAGATATTTGTAAAGTCAATAGGAACATTTTGAATCCTGCATAGTTTACATCCATATTTACTCGCTAGCAGCCGACTTCTTTCCTGCCTTTACTGTTGCATATCTTGGAACGTACAGTAACAGCCAGCTGTAGATCATTGGAATAGAGTGAAACCATTGGCGGCAATGTATACTGCGCCATCCACATGTGCGTGTACAGATGTCTTCATGCACATGCATGAGACAAGCAAACAGCTCCATAGCACCAGGTCAGAAACTCCACAGGGAACCTTCAAACGGTGAACAATACGGATATATTCAGCTGTAAATGGGCTTCAGGAGGAGTTCTGTGTGCAGTGTGAGATGATGGAGGTCTAGTTTTGTGATTCTGAATTGTATTGCTTTTGTTTTTTTATCATCTGTGGTACCGAATTGTTCTACTTTTTAAAAATGATTTCTAAAACATCAGTTCTCGTCCTCCCTTTCCCCCTTTTTCTTCTCAACAATCTTGAAGGTTGGGTTCTGCTCAATCAGAACTAGTTTGTAAGACGTGCTGTCCAACCAGGATGGAAATCAAATGAGTTTCTAGGTGTATGGGAACAGCTGCACGTGACGGTGGGGTGAAAAGCCAGCTGTCTTAGAGAGGATGGAGACATGGTAATCGGTAAATATATCGGCAATGCTGCACATTTTTAGACAGTCTCTCCTGGAAGGCATTCATCATGTTGCTCTCATTCGAAAAGAAAACAGAAATAGTTGTGTCAAGAGATGTTCAAACCCATCCTCCTTTCTCACCGCCACACAGCTGACCAATCCCGTGAGACGTGGGTGTGAATGTCAGTTTCTGAAAGATACAGAAACGATGGGATGCAGGTTGGAGGTTTCTGAGTCTTATTTCTCTCTTTCTCCTTTTCACCACCCGATCCCCCTCTCTTGCTCTTTTCTTAACACCACCACCTCTTCCTGCCATCTATTTCTCTTCTCCTCCACTCCCCAAGGCCTTCCCACTGTCCTTATTTTCTCGTTCTTTGCATCTCTCTCTCTGTGTCTCTCTCTCTCTCTCTCTCTCTCTCTCCCTGGGGTTTACTGTTGCAGTGATAACCAGTGTCGGCGCTGTGTTACAGTGTCTGGGTGCTGTTGATAGCTTATCTTAGGAAAGCTTACACCCCCGGGAGCACAGACACCGACCCCACTGTGCACGACACACACACACACATTGAAAAACAAACACACAGGCTTGAGTACATACATGGGTTGTGTACAGTGCAGAGACCTTACACACTCACACGATGAACACATATACACACACATGCACTGCAGAGAGAAAAGCATTCCCTGGCTGCTGTGTAATCATCTTCATTCACTGAAACATTTGCTGGATACGACCGCAGGGCCAAAACAGAACAAGCCGGGGTTAAACCCTCCACTCTCAACACTGTATGTGGAACACAACTGTAGGCATCAATGTCTCCTGTATAATATATTGAGCTGCTTTTGGGAGAAGATGCAACCCAAAAGAGAAAGAGATGCAACCCAAAAGAGAAAGAGATGCAACCCAAAAGAGAAAGAGATGCGTACAATGTGCAGTTTTTTGACACAGCACTGAATTGTATCATCAATGTTTTGCTTCTTTTTAAATATGTGCAAACAAGAAGAGAATACAAATTTAGACATATGAACTGTTTCCTCTGATTTTGTCTCCAAAAGTCAAATATAAGAGAATCTAGACTCAAAGGTCCACTTATTAATGATCTAGAGCTTTCAACCACATCTCACACTCTGTGTTCAGTGAATGCAGTTGGCTCATGTGTCATCAAATGACCTTAATACAGCATAACAGCAGGTGGTTGTAGCCTCTGTCTCTGTATATTGGATGTGATTTTCCACCTTGATCTTTCTCTGACCGTCCACTGACTCCTGGTCGATGACCTCTGACCCCTTCCCAGGTCAAAGGTCTTGGTGTGGTGACGACGGTTCCCCACAGCTGTCATGAATGTGATGTCATGATAATCATACTTGGCAACCTTGAGACCTTAAAAAAGGGAGGATTTCAAAACCAACATTGGGGGTCTGGTGGTCCTCTCCCAGAAGAATTAGAATTAGAGTTTCCTGCACACTCTGTACTCAAGTAGAGTATGCAACAGCATTTGTATGTTTAACTTTTGATTTTACCTTTTATTCCCAGGAAAGAAAACTGAATAATTCCCCCCTCTGATGTGAACTTGGCGTGTGAATCTCTGGCACAAACTAATAGTCATCAGTTTTTATTTATTTTTGCTCCTACTTGAGTATTTCTTTCTCTTAGTACTCTGCATTTCTCTCTCCTCTCACTCACTGAAGGTCCTTTCAGACACACAGCTAAAACATGAGCTCAAACTGCGCTGTGTTGTGAGCATAGACTGCTCTATTCCTATACTCGTGTAGCTCTATTTTCGTCCGGGTGGAAACAGTAGAGATTAAACACGCTGTTCAGTTCCAGAAACAGACTAAGATAACGAAAAAGAAACAAAAGTATGACAATTTGTCATAAATCTGGAGAATTACGGGAGAATTGTGACCCCGGGAGGAAGCCGGGACAGGGCGATGAAAAAACGGGAGGGTTGGCAAGTATGATGATGTTATACACTCTCAGACCAGATGACACCAGAAGGCTACATGTTCTGACAGACCAGCATGTAAAGGAGCCCCACTGAACTCTTTTCTATGGTCCCGGTTGTCATGGAATGAATCCATGCACATTTCACAATCAAACACACTTCAGTCTACTGGGAAGGTAACTGACAGACACTTAACATGTAAATGAAAAAACTGGTAACGGACTGTGCATTACAACTTCAGGAGCTTTGACCTAAAAAAAAAACAAAATCTCAGTCTCTGATTTATTATTCAAACCCCACTGGCTACATGGAACAGCTAAGCACCTAATAACATAACAAACTTGGTCGACTTCCATCGTTTCAGTATTTTTCCTGCTGTTGTTGAGAACGTGTTTCTGCAAGAATGCAGAAGATGTGTTCTTGTGATTATTTATGCCACAGAGACGTATTCCTTGCTTTCTTTATCCAATAAAAAACACCATCAAATTCTGTCAGTCACTTTCTCATGACTGGTCAATGCTTTTATGACCCAGAAGAAGACGTTGTGGAAAAGTAATAAAAAATTGGCTGACAGCACGCTGACCACATCCTCCAATATTGCCTCAGACAAGGACGACATGCAGCCAGCTTTAGCTGCAGTAAACAGAGAGCAGACTTCTTTCACAGCTTCATATATCTTCAGATCAGAATGACTTAGAGAAATTGTTGCAGTTACATGAGCTGCAGGAACAATTGTGTTGTTAACGAAACAAATAATCACCCCCAGGTAGTCGGAGCAATCAGATTTAAATCTGTCTCGAATGCCTCTGGGATGCATTTATACTTAGCTTCTAACAGATAACTAGAAGTGATCCAACTAGAAGCAAGTGGCTGTGTAAATGGGGTATAATAGTAGTAACTAATGGCAATCATTAAAGTAGATTTATAGGACAACTTTTGGAAAGACAGAAAATCCTGCCGATTAGGCAGCAACTGCAGAACTGAAAGCTGCTCTGTAATTCCTGTTTCCTTTGAAAGTCTTTTCTCTCGTTTGTTTGATAAAGAAAAGACGGTCAACTCTTCAGAGAGCATCGCTGAAATGGAAAGTCTTTTAGTCCTCAGAGATCATTTAGAACTTTTACTGGGGTAGTTTTCATCACTTCATCTTACTTCCAGCTTGATCACCTACTTTAAATGAATCCCATCCAAAGTCTGCTGAAAGTCGGTTGCAGTTCTCTGGTTAATTTCACTTCAAACTGAAGCTTTAAAACTTTTCGAACCGTGAGATTCAACGTCAGTCATGCCTACTATACCGTACTGTATACTACTGTGTATATACACAAACACAAAGGTGTGTGTGTATGTGTGTGTGTGTGTGTGTGTGTGTGTGTGTGTGTGTGTGTGTGTGTGTGTGTGTGTGTGTAGGTGGGCAGGTGAGAAAGTGTGTGATGTTTGTAGAGAGTGTCAGGTGGACCGCTGCTACAGTATGTTGGCTGTCAGTCATAAATATGGAAACACTCACAATCACACCTTCTGTGATTCTGTATTTATCAGACTGTGACAGCTCAACGTTCGTCTGTGTGTTCACAGGAAACTGAATCGGGGCGGACGGATGTTTTTATCGTTCCACGTTGGAGGAAAGTTGCTGTCTGAGATTCAGCCTTCAGCATTTCAAACAGTGAACTCCTGTCAGCTTCAGCTTTACTTTGAGCTTAATGTGAACACAGAATCCGGCCACAATGTCATCTACTCTGCTCCACGGATGTATTCTGACAACTGGGTACCGGTCTCCACAATGGTGACAGTTCATCCATGTAAATGCTGCACTACAAGAGTGAATGTTAAAACAAGAAAAGGTGTTGTGTCACCTCGACCTCTGGACTGATCAGCTACCGTGTGGTCTGCTTTTATCTGCTTCCTGTCTCTGAAAACCACAAGAACAAAAGTGCAGATGGATGACTAAAATCTGAGTTTCTATTATTTGTGGTCAGGCTTTGATTTTCTGACAACGGGCTAAACAGAGAGAAACCACACAGACGTCTGGTTTGCCCCTGTCAAAGTTAATGGTCCATTATTGTTTCAGCCCACAAAACCACAAGTGAAGTCGACAGTACTCTCAACAGACATTGTGTGGTTTTGGTCGCACATGATGGTTTTAGGGCAACACAAAAGACTTCAGTTGTGCTGTAACTCGAATTATTTAAAGAAACTGAAGCTGTTCTGGGTCAAACTTCAAGTCCTGCAGGAGCTACAGGAGTTTCTGTTTGGTTGCTGTGGAAAGACGGTTGTCTTACATCTCATGGCCACAGCAACAATAATACAAATTACTGCTTACACATGATCATTATGAAACTGCAGCCACACTTAGTAGGTTAAAGGATAATTACATTTCATTACTGTTTGGGTCTTATTTGCAGCAGCCTGCTCTCACTCTTAAGGCTTCAAATACTGATACTGATACTTGATACCGACGCACCGAGACACCCTTTAGCATCTGTTTGAGACAAATCGGGCTTTCAACCCATCCATATCATTATTACATGCTCAGAGCAACAGACGTAGTATCCGAGTAAGGGTTAAATCAGCAGCAACTGGACTTGGTTTAGGTTCTTGATCTGAAGAAGCTTCTTGGATGAGAAGTGAAACATCTTCAAGAATCTAAACCAAAGTCCAGTTGCTGCTGATTTAACCCTTACTCGGACACCATGACCGACTGAGAACCTTCATAAAACAACAGACTTAGTATAAAGAGCGAGAAAGTCACATGACATCCGTAGCTTAAGTTACATAACAGGCATACTTACTACCATGATCATTTTTCTAACCCTAACTAAGTAGTTGTGTTGCCTAAACCAACACATTCTCACCCCCCAACTTGTCAAATACCGCCGCTTGGTCAGTGCCCCTCGGCATCGGAGACCGACGCACGGGGTACCTGTCTTGTGTTACTTTTGGTGGGACCAGGGACGGCGTGTCAATATACACTCGTTACATGCATAGCGTCCTTTCAAAATAAATAAATAAACTCTGAAGTTAGGTTTAGGTGAAACAACCACTTAGGTAGGGTAAGGGAATTTCACTGACTAGCGACTCACAGGGCTGACAATACTGACGAGTCACGTGACTAAGACTGACGTGACAAAATAAGTCAACGTTACTTTAAGTTTCACACAGGACATGAACAGCAGTCTCCTGGTTGAAAGTTTTGTGTTAATTTGACCCCCCCCACCCCTTCCTCCCACCCTGAACAGACACTCACGCTATTAATACTACGTCACTTGCTCCGACCGCCGAATAACGCCACGGGTGGGTTTACGTTGGAGTTTATTCGAAAGCCCGGTTCATTACATACTGTCGCTAAAGGGTGCCTCCATGCGTCAGTTTCCGATGACAAGGAGCACTAAATGCCCCATACACGATGCACCAAACGGCGATATTTGACGAGTTGAGAGTGAGAATGGGTTGCCTAAGCCTAACCACGACCGTTTCACAACGTTAACCACCGTTTCACAACGTTAAAATGCAAAATATGGCGAGTAGGGATGAGATCACGTTGCAATCAGTCAGCCAGCCGCCATGAGACACTGATTCTGAGGAGGATTGTTCCTTTAATACCCAAATAAGAAGTTGTTCCTATTTTGCACCTCAGCAACTGCAGACGTAAATATTTCAACTTGCTGGTCTTACAAACATTTTGTGTTCCATAAATCCTTTTACATAATGATGTGTTTTATTGGGTCCTGACCCCGTTCCGGCTGCAGCCGTCCAGACAGACGTGCTTATCGGCCCTGTCTGACAAATAGCTGACTGTCATTCTTTTGTCCATTGTTGTGTGGCTCCACATTTAGAATAACTGTATAATCGCCTCCCATTCATCAAACTCTCGGCCCTCTAAGTGTTGAGAACAGACGGGCGACGGAACATTTCTGCCTTGTAAGGACATTGATAGTCGCTCGGTGTTACAGAGCCGCAGCTGATATTCACAATGTGTTGGAGAAATGAGTTGAATGACAGCGACGCCCGCGGTGTAACAGGAGACATTAAAGGCTTTTCAGACATAATTGGGTTTCTGGGCTTCGGCTGAATGGGCCCGCTGAAAAAAAAAGTCTGCCGCTCCTGAGTTCTCTCTCATAAATCACTGGAATCACAATCTATATTTCTTGTCTTTCTCTGCCTCTCTTTCTTTTTATTGCTCCTGTCTCCTTCTCATCTCCTTTCTCTTCTTCACCTTGTCTTGTTTTCAAACTGTTTCTCTTTTATCCCTGTCCATCTCCTTCTCCACATGTAGCTAATTTTGATTCCCACCAACTTCAACTTCTTCTTCTTCATCTCAACATCGTTCACTTTTATCTCTTTTTGGGCTCCCTCTCTCTTATCACCTCTTAATCTCTCTGTGTTAACACCCCAGGCAGGCTATGTAGTCTAATATAACTGCCCTGCAATTAGTCCTATACCTTCAGTAAAGGTGCAGTGTGTTGGACTTGACGGCGTGTAGCAGTGTGACTTCTCCTGCAGAGTTAAACGCGTCTCTTGTTCTGTGCAGCCTGAAGAATGTCAGCAGGACTGAAGCATTGCTTTGCACACTGTTGGGCACATGTTTGGCATGTTTTTACACAAATATTGACAAATGATTTCATCAAAGTAATTGAAAGAAACACCTACTTTTAGACTCAACAGTAAACTTCTCCTTACTTACCATTGTAGGTACCTCTGTTCTGCAGAAGTAAAATTGCCAGCTAGTTTGTCACAAATAAAATTGCATTGAAAGAACAAGCAAAGCAAATTTTACAGACGCTGCAATCAACTTTGCTAAAAAAACAACAACAAAAACAGACATAACAAACCTGCTGGAGTTTATCGAGGGTTCTTCATCAATGTCATTTTTTCATCAGCATTTTTTAGAGCAGTGTCAGGTTTAGTTACCGTAAATGAAACTCAACAGTCCATGCATTTGTTTCAAATTAAAATCTTACCAGTTACAAGTTTTAATGTGAAACATCTGTGCATGTTTCACCAGCTGCGTATCAGTGGGTGGGCTTAAGGGGGCCCAATCAGAAGGCTTCCTTTTTTTTTATTAGATCATCCAGTGAATAGCAGTCAGCGCTGTTTCAATTCTCTGACTACGACCATAAAGTGCTGGCGCATTTCACAGCAGCCCCTCCTCTTTCACTCAGCATACAGCCGGTCTCTCAGCCTCGTGGTCGCTCGTAGTGACGACAGCTGTCAAAAACACAAACCTAGAATTTTACTTTATCGTTTTAAATAAATTCTCCTCTGTGTTTATTATCTACGTCAAGAAGTTTCATAAAAGTTACTACAGTTACTACTTAATGCAGGTGATCTATCCATACACTTGATTAAACGGTGTGTGTGAATATGTGGCCGCTATGTTATGCTATGCTGTTTCTGTTTGTCTTGTTGGATCAGAATCAGCCTGATTGTCCAGGTAGGAGTAGATCTACACACATACATGTAGACTACCAGGAGTTTGACTGTGGTTATTTTGCGAAAATGCAAAATGGAAGTGACTGGGAATAATTAGTGAGTGAAAACAGCTCATCTGTGAGCGAGGTAGAGAGAATGAGAGCAGAGCAGAGTGGTGACTATATGCTGCTGTTGTTTTTTCAGTGTTTCCCATTTTCAAACTGTATTGAATTGTGAAAACTTTTTGGTGTCCCAGTACTTACATGTTTATCCTTAGATTTCCATTTTGAGCCTGTTTTTTTTCTCTATGTGTGTGTGTGTGTGTGTGTGTGTGTGTGTGTGTGTGTGTGTGTGTGTGTGTGTAGCTTGTCATATATTTTATTTAAAACTTAAATCAAGTCCTTGTGTAACTGGGTCCTCTTAGTTCACAGGAATCTCTGAGGGATGCCTGAATAGGAACAAAAAAAACTTTTACAACTAAAAAGCCTTGTTGAGGTTTTTATTATGAACCTTGAAGGAAGGAAAATGAAAGGGGGACGGGGAGAGGGGGGAAGAGGAGTGGAGAAAGCATGCAAGACAAAAAAAAAAGTTTCACAAAAAGGGGGTAAGCAGAGCTAACAAGAGAACGAGATCCAGTAATGAGAGAGTCAGGAACCGAAGAAGGCAGATAAAGAACAAAGGAGAGAAGAGTTTGAAAGCAGCTCTAACTGTCTGAGAATTAGAAGATAGAGTAGAGCAGCCTGGAAACACAGATACAGAACGCCCTCCGTAACACACACAGCGCCTATCTATGTACCTGAAAGGGAAACACTCCCCTGTTCTATAGTTCATTTTAGGCATTTTGCTCTCGCTGTTGTGTAGCAGTTTAGAATGAAACCACTCATAATACATATAAAAGAGGACCTCTGCAGTGATGACTGGTGAATGACCCACACCTGTGGCAGGTGATTTATCAATTAATTAAATGTGTCTCTGAAGGGCTATACACACCTGACCCACCAGCTATTGTCTGATGTTTAAAATTAGCTCATGAACTGGCTACTTGTGAAACAATCCGGTCGTACACGTCGTCGCTCAGCTCCAACTCCAATCCATCTCTCCACATTTGCACATGCAACCTTTTCCTTGCAGTAGAACAACTTTCCTGTGTGTTACCGCTTTGTTTCTGGCTGACTTCAGTGAACTTGACAGGCTGAATTGAGTGGAGGTGAGGGAATAAAGAAAAGCGCATCCTTGGCAAGGCCACATTCCTTCAATATTGTCTAATTAATACAACAATATTGAATGGGGAGAAATTAGCACTCTGCATTGATCGCTGTGGCTTCTTTTGGGCACTTGAGACATCAGCTTATCTCAAAGTGCTTTGAGCATTGGACCAATAAATGTTTCCTCTCCCCTGCACTGCTTTCTAGGAAGGTTGAATGTTTCCTGATTCACATTCCTGCCAAGGCCTGCACTAACCGCTCTGCTGTTCATCTTTCTATGAGGCTCATTTCATATTGACTTAACATCAAAAAAGCCTCACAGGATTAAAACTCTATTTTCACACTAATTTATTCCAGTGCTGCCTCTTTGTGTCTCTTATCTGTCTGACTGCTGTGTACCTGGGAGAACCCAGTACGCATTAATTTGGTGATTTGGAGGTCAAAAGACGTGGAGGTGACTGAAACTGGGCTCCATGTGTTCGTCTAGATATACTTGTTGTTCCAGAAAATATTCTTACCCTCACTGTCTTAGAAATCAAGCTTATATACAACACATTCTCACTGCTAACTCGTATAATACGAGTTTCCTCGTTACATGCATAGTGTCTTTTCAAAATAAACTTCCAATGTAGGTTTACTTATTTTTTAGGTTTACTTATGCAACAAAACCACTTGGTTAAGTTTAGAAAAAGATCATGTTTTAGGTTCAAATAAGTACTTTTGTTGTGTAAAATAAGTATGTTTGACATCTGGCGTTAGTTAAGTAGGCTACGTAAGTAACAAAACAACGGTAAAATAAGTCAACGTTGACTTGGTTTCACACGAGAAACAAACAGCGGTCTCCTGTGTGAAAGTGCTGTGTTCATTTGACACGTCCATCCTCTCCTTCCGCCCAACTTACATGGACTTTCTCACCCTTTAATACTACGTCAAATGCTCTGAACGTCTAATGATGGCACAGATGGGTTTACGTTGGAGCTAGGTGAAAGTCTAAAGGTGAGTTGGGAGTAAGAACGGGTTGTTATACACTCTAACTTTACTTTTTGTAGGGAAACTTAATTTTCTTTTGATCATATCGGAGCTTGCTACAGATTTTTCTCTCTGAATCTCTGTTCATTTCGAGCTACAGAAGGCCATTCCATTCTTCTCAGGGATTTGACTTTTTCACTACAGACGTTTTGACTTGTCATAGCATCAATGGCTCTGTTCTGTCCAGTAAGCCAGGACAGAGTGACAGTGATGGCAGATCTAACGTCACACTGTTGTGAAAGGTGATGTGATCGCTTAGCTAAAAAAAATTAAAAACTCCATTTGTGACAAAATCTTGGAACAAAATTATAAAAGTTACAAAGTGATTCGTCTGTAATTTCCCAGCAAAAATGTGACGTCAGGAAGACGTTTAGATCATGTCTGTATAACGTCCGTCTGTCCAGACCCACTTGTGTACGTCTGGTGGACGTGCAAGTTGGGTTCAATATTTGAACGTCTGGTTCGGGGTCTTTTTGGACGTCTGCGGACGTGCAAAATGGGTTCAATATCTAGACGTCTGACTCGGACCCCTTTTGGACGTCTGTGGACGTGCAACTCAGATTGACATCAATAGCTGAACGTTAAAAAAGACGTTTAAAAAAGACGTTTAAAAAAGACGTCGCAAAAACTTTCATTCTGGCTCCTCAGTGGACGTCTTTGGACGTCGACAGAGACATTAAATTGACGTCTTTTGGACGTGTCTTTTCTCAGTGGGTTGCCTCTACTGCATCAAGTACATGCACATGGTAAGATAAGGAATACTGTACTCCTTGTAACTGCTTCTTAAACTGCTTTTGTTGTATTTTTATATCATCTCTGTCATTCTCTTCTTTTCTTCTTCCACTTTCATTTGTTCCATTATGCTGCTTGTAAATTCAGTACAGTCACGACACAGTAGAGTGTGTGTCTGTGTCTGTGTGTGTGGGTGTGTGTGTGATTGCATCAGTCAACATCTCCCTGCCTGCTGGCGTCGTTTCTGCAGCTCTAGTCATAAAACTGATAATCATTTCCTTTGAATTATTTACATCCTATCAGATGGCTCCGTCTGCTCTGTCGCCGGCTAGTGTTTGGCAGGATGACACCACGATCGGCTCCGTTTTATTTTCAGGTAGCGACAATTTGCTTTCAGGGCATTTTCTTTTATTGCACACTTAAATCTGTGTTTAGGCTATTTTTAAGGGACAATTCCATAAAGTAATACATCTGGTACAGTGAGTGTAAAGATTCTGTGTATATCTGTATATAACGTGGTTGTGTTTGTGGTATGTGGTGTGCAAGAGGACTATCTCTGCCTTGCTTCCTTTGCTCCAGAATGAGTTTTAAAGTACAGAAACTGTATATAAACCTTGACAAAACATATTCAAATTAAGTGAAAAAGACACAGCAGTGGTTGCTTTTTAAGATCTTAGTCCTCTTAAGAAGTAAAGTTGTAATATAATGATGGCAGACCTGTGACCAGTCACCACACAATGGTTTGGAAGCCAAACCAACCAAAAATACTTCTTGATGTTTGGACAGTACAACTCCCTAATCCTGTGTGGACACCTGAAGGTTTTTAGTTCAAGCTGAATCAACCAATCGTTTCTCTGCCCTGTTTTTCTTTCAGACTTTTCAGCGCTTTGTGAATGTTTTAATACTTCCCAATTTATTCACAGATCAAATGAATAATCATATTTTTTAAAATTTCAAGTTATCCAAATTAAACCACGACCATATAAACGTTTTCTGATCTAGTGTGATATCTGCAGAACGACGTCATGTGTCGCTGCCTTCCAAAATGACTGTTACAAAAATTATTCTGCTTTCTGCTTTCTGATCTTCTAAGTTTAAGGTTTGGTTAGATTTTAAGCACAAACACTACTTGGTTAAGGTTAGGGAACAATCCTTGTCATAGTTAAAAGAAGTGGAGTGGGTGGAGAGAGAGAAAATACTGAGAGAATCGCCAATCCTGCTTTTGACTTTGAAGGTCAAAATCAAATGCTTATTGCTATATGCTTTAATCGATTATCTATTCAGAATTGAAATCGTTAGAGACGAGAGTCATAATTCACACAGCCACAAGGAAGTTTGTATGTAACTGTCATTGTTTGTGAGGGTTGTCTCAAAATGTGCCGTTGTATCTTTTTCTTACGTTGAGATCCACTGGACCAGAAAGATTTCTAAAGCGATAATAATCCTGGACTGGATGAAACTCACAGCTTCTCATTCTTGTCTGTCTGCGTGGGACTTTACTCTTCTGATAAGATCCAGCTCAAAAAAAAACTCATAATACATCAGTATTTCTCTCTCTTTCTCTTTTACTCCCACACACATTTCAACAGTCTGAGAAGTGATAAAAACAATAGATTTTATGCCAAAATCCCTCTAAAAAATGCACTTTTTTTGGTATTTTAAGTGGCTAGGATGTGACAAGCATGTAGTCTAAAAAGAGGCTGTTGGCTGCCACATTAAAGCAGTCGGTACTGTAGGAAAGACTAAGTGGCGGCTGTGCAGACAGCCCTGAGGGAGGGATGTCTCTGTAACAGAACCCATTATGTCACCAACAGGATGTGTCCACACACCTGACTTCCACTTTGTTCTGCCCAGTGGATTATTTTCACAGCCCACTGGGAATGTCTGTCAGAATGGTCTGAGTGGGCTCCGTGTTATGTCTTCAGGGCCCCTGATTGGCCACAGTAATGACCGTCTCTGCTTTTCTGTCAACCTGCGGGAGGAAGCAGGGCCAGAAAATGAGCTATTTATTCAAATGGAAGTCAGGAAACCTTCTTGGGGTGAAACAAAAGTGTGTTAATGTATGCTGGGAATATTTACTGCTTAGTTACTGGAGCCAAGCTTGGTCAATATGTTGGAGCCTGTGAAGAGCTGAGGAGGGGAAAAATAAGAAGCAAACAATGTGGCTGAGTGTGCTTTCAATCATGGCAAACACAACCCAAAACACATTTCTCTTTAGGCATTTTCACAATCCCACACAGAATGGAATTTGTTATTTTCTCCCTAACTTTTTGACAAATACATTTATCGACTTTATAGAGAAGTTGTTTGTTTTTTTACATTCATTTCAGGAACTGCATCATATGGCACAAAAAAACAGAGATCTGCTGTGATGGTCGTTGTTTGGGAGGAACAACAAGGTCTCACATTCTTCCAGTTAAACTTCCATCCATATCAAATCAATAATTTAAGATGAAACTTTACAGATTTGAACCAGGACCTTCAGTATTTGGATCAAGTAGCTTGTGCAAAATAAGGTGAGCCGAATGTAGTATAGCTACACCTGTTATTTAAATGTGTCAGATACATATTTAGGTAAATACATATTATCTCAGGACATCCCTATCAATTACATAATCTATCAACTCTCCCAGGAAAATCTCCAGATCTCAAGGTGTTGGTCTTCATCTATGAGGCCAGTTAGAAAAGCCCTGAGGAGGAACCGTTCTCACTTCTGCAGAGGAGGACTTTGCTGTATCCGGCTGATCCCAGAAGACCTGCAAGACACCGTAGTTCTAATGTCAGGAGCAAGAGGAACCTTGGAAACCTGCAGCGCCCGGATCACCGGGGAGGAAACGGTCACCGCCACTGCATCCATTACCATGTTTGGGCAGAAGAAGTATGTGCGACACGTGATCCAGCTTCTGTATTAACATCGTTCCGGTACTGCTTCCTCACCAATACAGGCAGAAGGAATATAAATCATCCATCCCGAGAGGCCCAATGTCAGGCTTTCTTAGAAAAGAGCAATCTATGTTGCTATTCCAAAGCAAAAATCTATGTTTTTATTTAACCCAGGTTACCGCTTCGTGTGTGTGCACACATCTGTAAGCATGTGTGATGAATGATGTTAGTGATACGCTGCTTTTTTCTTTTAGCTTTTCCACTCTGCCATTTTCACTTTTTGTATGTAATTGCACCTTGAATCTTTTGAATCTGTGTCCGCGTGTTTATCTTTTTGTATGTTGTGTGTATGTGTGTGTGTGTGTGTTTGTGTGTGTGTGTGTGTTGGTGCACTCAAATCTGTGTATTTATATGTAAAACCTGTCAGTGCAGAGAACTATACTTAACAGTTTTGTCATCGCTTTGGCTTTTGCCTCACTGTGCTTTCAAGGATTGCGTGTTTTGTCAGTAACCTGTGATTTTCCTCAGCTGCCAGGGTTCAGTATTGACCATATCATCATCTGACACAGAGAGAGAGAGCTGCTGTCAAACACTATAGGACCTATAGTAACAGTTAAAGTGATTTAGCTGTATGTTTGAGGTTACATTTACCATGAACAGTGGTGCCTCTCTCTCCATGAACATCACTCTCAATAAAAGAATGAACAGGAAGCTCTCAGGTGATGTACTGTAATTCACCCTCTACAGCACCTGTACAGAAAGTCCCTCATTATTACCTCGGCCAAGGCCGAAGGCCTAGGAAGGAGGTTATGTTTTCACCGGTGTTGGTTTGTTAGTTGGTTTGTTTATTGGTTTATTTGTCTGTCTGTTATCAGGATTACTCCAAAAGTCTGCAATGGATTTGAATTAAATTCTTTGGAGGGGTGGGATGTGGCACAATGAACAATCCATTAGATTTAACATCTACAACTGTAGATTCAGCGTTTTTTTTTTCACATTAAACTCTGTGAAATTACAGTTGAGTTGGGGGGGGGCAATCGTACTCGGGCACCTTGGCGGAGGTCTACGCTCTCCGAGTTTGGAAATCATTTTACCATTTCACCCTTATTTTCTCTTCCATATAACCTCGGCTAATCTCAGCAATTAAAGTAGTGACTACAATCGTGTTTTTCATCTAAAATATTTTATCACAAAAATAAGACCCTGGTTGTAAGAAGCTGTAATTTTCCTCCAACGAAGTTTTGATTATTGGTTAGAAAAGTATCAATAAATCTGTTGTTATGCTGTGCAAGTCAGTGTTTCCAGAGTGTCTTACCTATAAAATCCATGTTGAAAAATCCGGTACTGGAATGTTCCTTTAAGTGAAGTACGTGGTTGTGTAATAACAGGGATGATGTAACACAAGATAACAGGGAGGAGAAGAGCTCAGATCGCTGTCATCATTCAACAGTAAATACTGTGTAAACTTGACTTCAACAGTTAGATGTGAGCATAAAGCAGCTGAGTGCTGAAATGATAACACTGCAGGAGAGACTCTGGAGGGAAAGTCACAATGGGCATGCTGCTGTCCGTGGTGCTGAAATGGAGGGCTGCATTTTAACACTCAAAGAAAGCACAGCTGTTTACAAAGCACACACACACACACACACACACACATACACACACTTCCAACCACTCAAAAGGCTTTACACTGCATGCCAGCATTCACCCCATTCACACACACACACACATTCATACACCGATGGCAGCAGCTGCCATACAAGGTGCCACCTGCTCTTCAGGATCAGCCTTCGGTAGCAATTTGGGGATCAGTACCTTGCCCAAGGACACTTCAACATGCAGCGCTGGGGATCGAACCACCAATCTTCTGATTAGTGGACGACCCGCTCTATCTCCTGAGCCACACACAAATGCATGCAAAGGTTGCAATCAAACACACAAACTGCAGTTTATCGTCCCTGTTTTTACTTCGTACTTCAAGAGAAGACAATTATTAACCAATCAGCACACTGACACACACTTTCACTTTCCTACATTAGTCTTTAAGTGTTAAGTGTGCATGTATATATGTTCACATGTAGTGTATCAGTGTCTACACCTGCATGTGCGCACTGTAAGCTCAGGTTATTATTTGTACGAATAGTACATGTATGATGGATTCTGACGATGTACAAATATCAGGGTGTATGTGTGAGGGAAAGAGAGAGTAAAGTAGAGGAGTGTTTCGTGTTGATAAGACAGCTCTTTGTTTCACCTCCTCAGTACTCAGCTGCACACACACACACACACACACACACACACACACACACACACACACATGCAATACTGAACACAAAGTACTATTATACCCACTTAACCTCCACTCCAGTGATATATATCCAATTTGGAAAGAAGAAAATCACTTCCAGAAAGTCATCAGTCAACTTGTCTCCGGAGCAAATGATGTTTTTTTGCCAAATTGTCACCCGAGCAGAAACTCCAGGTTTTTAACACTTCTCCGGTTTTGTTACTCGGCGCTTATTGCTGTGGAGTTTCAGCACTGGATTTCCAAGAAATTACCTGTCAATCAAACGGTGAATTTGGTACAGTGACCAGGCTGCTGTGGTGTTTGATGACATGGTGTAACCTTGCAGGAACTCAGGGTGCATCTATGGGTAAATGTAAGCTTCTGTGGCATTTAGTATTAAAATAAAACATATCTTATTTAGATCAAAAGTGGTAGTAGTATCGCAATGTGTACTGGAACTTTGATTTCTTTTGGTTCTTATTTCAGTTGGGATGCAGGTGGTGTAGGTGCCCATCTACTCAGCCATCGTGGTTATCGCTGTAATTAAGTAATTGATGGTGCTCTCCAAAATAACTAACCATAAGATGATAAGATCATAATATATGAAAGGAGACAGAGGTTGTGGTGATGCAATCTGTATGTGTGTGTCTGGCTATGTGCACGCAATGTAAATATGTGTGAATATGTTGTGGAAGCCTAAAGGGTAAAGGGACAGACAGACACTCCAAAACATGTTCACAGGTCTGCTTAGATAATAAACAGATTCAGGATATTAGAAGATGTATTATGGTTACCGCTGTGAACAAAGAGTGAGGGCTGTAGCCGATAGGTGATAGAGAACGCGTGATGTTTCAAGTCTGTGAAATCTGTATGGAGTTGCTGTAATAATAAAAGAAAGGGTAGAAACAAGGAATGTTTCAGGGAGTTAAGGTGTTGTGTGTTTATGGATATATCCTACAAGATTACTGAAAGGTTATGGTCCCGAGAGGACAAGGGCGTATCAGAGAAACTATAGGACTAATGGATTTATAAATACATAGTTTTTTGTGATAAATTAGGGTTAGTACAGTAGGAACACTCTTATAACTCAGTGGTTTCCCCTCTAAATCACACGATTAATGATAGTCGGAGGCTTCTGACATAGTAAAAAAACAAACAGGATTGGAGTTATAGGTGCCGCGGATGTGAATACTTGTATGTATGCAGAAATTGTGTGATTTGTGGAAAGAGAGATAACTGGTTGTGCTATGTATTTACTTGTTTTGGTATTTTGGAGTGTCTGAAGTGCCTTCCTGTTTATCCATTGTGTGATATGTGTTGACATTGTGCTTGATGAGACAGCGAGTCTCAGTATATGTTTAGCTGTACATTGATAATTGGAAACACTTGTAATTCACGATGAAGGAATTGAGACACTACGCATAGCTGAACAGACTGGATGACTTGAACGGTGTATGGTGAAGTTACTGTGGCAAGTTACCGTTCAAACTCTTCTCCTGGGTGTGGCAACAGTCTCACCAAACTCACTAGCAGTCAGGAATAGTATCCACAAGCTACTGATGCAGGAAGGAATCTGACACCTAAGGGATAGTCACAGCAACATGTTGTGAGAAGAGACAAGGTGAGAGCTTTTGTCAGTGTGCACGACTGTGACTATTTCCTGGAAAGAACATTTACCCGTGCAGACCTGGTACATACCGAACTCCAAAAAGAGAAATCATCAGAAAAGATTTTGTTTGTCCATATTTTTTGCAGCAGTAGTGAGAAGAGAAGAAAGAGCACAGAAGCTTAACTCAAAAAGAGTGGCTGCTTCTTTTTAATACTGCAAACTGGCTGCATTCTCTGTCTATATCAGCGTCTTTGGAGGATTTGAAGATGCAGCCTCAGGCTTCATGACGGTTTATCAAGATGAGTGTTGAGGTATAGGAACAAAACAGATGGAGGAGGATACGTACTGATACACAGCAAAAAAGTGGCACACAACAATTTGAATTCATTGTTTGTCAGCTTTTGGTTCTCGGCCCTTTGGAACATTATTCCTTTCACATCATGTTTATTTTCATTTCTTTCATTAAGCCATATTTTTTTCTATTCAGTAAATAATTCACCTTTTAATGTGCAATCAGTTTATTTAGATCCTGCTATAAAAAAGTTCTGTGACGCCAAGGCTGTCTAGTCTCTGGATGTTTGTGTTTTGGCTGGTTCCCACTCGTCACGCTGCACACAAGGTTGGATTTTAGGAGGTCTATTAAACGTTCATTATGTTTGCAGACAGCGTGTCACCCACACACATATCTTGTTTTTTGAATCAAAAGTGGAGAGGAGGGTTAGAGGAGTTCAGGACCTTCTCTTTCCTTTTCCCGACAGCAGACAGCGGTGTAATTGACCCAGAGCCATTCATTTAACAGGAGAGGCCCAAACCAACAACAGTTTTTTGCTCATGTTCACTGCCGGCAGAGAGAAAATATGTCTGATGGTGTGGGCCACGTTTTCAGTTCACTGGCATCCAATAAATATACTTCAAACCCTCTCTGTGGTTAATGTGTGTGTGTTCTTTTCATGCTGTTGGACCTCGTTTTGAAAATGTCCTTTTATCCCCCCCCACCCTCCC
>CAKAOI010048091.1:73128-120820 GCA_916701655.1 Sebastiscus albofasciatus
GTGGCTGTAAAGTTTCATGAGGCTGTGATTATTGTAGAGGTCACCACAGGTCATTTTATACAGAGAGGTCAAACTACAATAAATGGTCTCACTACAATGAAATGTATGTACTACAACTGATGTAATTCAAGACTGTTTAGGGACCCCAGTATGCAGAAATATTTAAATATACCATTTTAGAATAAGCAAAAATAACACATTTACATGTTTATGCGAGCAAAACACTGCATGTGTTTTTCCTAAAACTACATGTGATTATCATAAAGTGGGCATGTCTGTAAAGGGGAGACTCATGGGTACCCATAGAACCCATTCTTATTCACATATCTTGAGGTCAGAGGTCAAGGGACCCCTTTGAAAATGGCCATGACAGTTCTTCCTCGCCAAAATTTAGCCCAGCTTTGGAGCGTTATTTAGCCTCCTTCCCGACAAGCTACTTTGACATGGTTGGTACCAATGGATTCATCTGGTTTAATCTGATATTTACATGATATCTTCACTCTATAGCTCTAAAACTGAACCTGCTACAGCCTCTGAAAGACAGTAAAGTACGCAGGTCTCAGAGGGTTAATGCCTGGCTGTTTGCATCTATTTATATACGAGTGTTTTAAACTGATTTGTACAGAGCTAACAGTTTCCGGGCCTTCAGGTGATATTTGATATTGAATCTGATTTACATGCCAAAAAGCTGTTTGTTATTCTTGTATGTTCCATTTTTCAAACGCTGGATTTCTCACTTTGGAATCAGGACCTCCTCATTTGCACCTCTAAGAAGCTACAAAAAGCTTATTAAATGTCCTCCATCCTGAATAATAGCAGGGCGTAAATTGGCTCTCTACAACAAAGTTTGAAGTTACAAATGAGCTGCTTTGCTGCGTCGTTTCCCTCCTTCCCACCACATTTACAGTACAAAGAAACATCCTCAAGGCTCACGCTCGGCTCACTCGGCTTCAAACGCTCATTGTTTGGGATGTTTCAAAAGAAAACAGAAAATTCTTTAAAAGTGAATGCAGAGGATGATGTGGAGCCATTTTCTAGCAATAAAACATGAAGTTACTGTGACCTGTGGCTGCGCTAAAAGCTAAATATGGACTCTAGAAATATTGAAAGACTGACAGAGCATCTAAGCAGCTGTGATTTAGCTCTTTCTCTCTTTGACCTCTTTCTTTCCTTATTGTCTCCTCTTCACACCAAAGACCCCGGTGTCCAGCTGGACGGGGGGAGCCTGATAAGGCAACAAGCTACACCTGAACCCCATTAACCTGTCCTATATATTTCCTATTGTTTGTGAGTAGAGAGGAGCCTTGGGAGAGAGGAGGAGAGGAGCTGTGAGACCTTCTTACTCAACGAGGAGAGAAGTGCCTAAAAGAGACAAATTACAATAGAAATCCAGACTTTCATCAGTTGAACCCGCCCTCAATAAAAGCACTAGTGAACACACAAAAGACCCATTTAGTGACGTGCATGATATTGGAGGATATTTATAACACATTTTTTTAAACTGTTACAGGTGAATGTTGCCACCCTGAGTATGTTAAAGGGAAATATGGACATTACATAAATAATATTTTTATGGGACTTTCCCAGGAGACCGCTGGATGGTTTGAATCAAAGCAAATAAATATGAACCTGTGTGGGAAAAACACAACAGAAACACAACAAATGACAAAATGAAACTAAAACAAAACCAGATGGTTACCTCCGTTTCTGAAAAGTGAAGCCAATGCTGAATTGCCTTAAAGTGTCATTCTTTCTACCAGCCAGCAGGGGGCGACTCCTCTGGTTGCTAAAATCTGATTGTATAGAAGTCTATGAGAAAATGAGCCTACTTCTCACTTGATGTATTACCTCAGTAAACATTGTAAACATGAGTTTATGGTCTCAGTTGCAAGTTTCAAGTCTTCTTCAATACAGCATGATGTTCATTTAGTAAATTATGGTCCCATTTAGAGTCAAATAGACCATGAAGCAGGGGATGCTTTAGGGCGGGGCTACCTTGTGATTGACAGGTTGCTACCACGGCGTGTTTTCATCTTACAACTTTAACCCTTTCACAGTGTGTTTTCAGTTCATGAAAGTTCATTTTAACATTTTGGTTGCCTAAAAATGTTTTATTCAGCATTCCTCTCATGGTTGCAAAAAAAACAAGATGGTGACAGCCAAAATGACGAACCCAGCTTCATAACCGTAATCCATAAACCAATGGGTGACGTCACAGTGATTACATCCAGCCACACATTGCGAGTCAGTGCCCAAAATGGACACACGTACTGCACCTTTGTCCTGATGGTGGTGCTATGGGAGGAAGGAAGGAAGAGCTGCCAAAATCATTGGGAATTATTCTCTGTTGACCATCAATATTTTCAACAAATTTCATCAAAATGCAACCTTTAGATCTCTGAGAACAAACCTTGTCATGAACTAAAGAGTTAAGTTAAGTTAGGTCAGTTGGGTGACAGTGGAGACTAAGGAAATGTTGTTATGAATCATCTTCTGAAGACCAAATTTGATAACTTAGACATTAACAGTTGAGATTATAGCCCTCCAAACTAAACCAAACAGCAACCAGAGCTGTTTTGATGTATTTTGGGGCACAGTCCAAGTCAAGTCTGGTCTTCCAGTCCTGAGGGCCGAGTCCAAGTCAAGTCTAAAGTCTTCATTTTTGTAATTTAAAACTGTCTTGAGTCTCAAATGTTCAGCTCCAGCACCAACACAACATGGAACAAGTAGTAATGAGGTCAAAGGTCATGGTTGCTAAGTGGTCTTATAAAAAAATCCTGAGAGAAAAATTAGAGAAAAATCAAAAGCTTTAAAAATATCTCTGGAAAGCAAATGAAAGCGAAGAGAGGAGGAGGAGGACGAGGAAGATTATGATTCAGAGCAGAAGCTGTCAGGATGTATTTTGTGAAGATGTAAAATAACACTGCTGCTCTGACACATATTACAATATTCATCTGAAGGGTTTTCAGAGAGCAACAGATCTAAATTGATTTTGAAAGAAAACCAAGGTACTCTGCTTCTTTCATCCAAAACTGAAATGCCTTTATTTAGGTGTCACGGCAAAAACAGGGACATTTAAAAGCATATTTGCTACACTCACTCCTTTCAGCTGGAGAGGCTTCAGCTGCGTGTTACGCCACATAAACACAGACATTTTTATTTAGACAAGGTGAAAACAGGTCTGTGGTTCTTTTTGAAAGATGGATTTGAAAGCCCTAAAGCCTTCCACTGAGCTCAGTCCAACCAACACTCAGCTCTGGCGGAGCTCCATTTTTCTGTCATCCTGCGATGATGCCGAGAGAAATAAACGGGCTTTCTGCATGAATAAAGGACGGGACGGGTTTTTGTTTGGATTGCGGCCTTTGTACTGTATATTGGGGATTTAAACAGGCTTCAGCACTGAGAGGTGCTTGATACTCAACTCATGAAGGAACATGGAAACTTTCAGTTACAGCATAGAATGACGTTGACGGTGAGGTTTTAATATTCTGCTTCATGACCAGAAATGGATGTCCACCATCTTTACGGTAATGCCCCTTACATCTCCCTTCTTACATCTTGGACCTTTCAATCACTCAAATCTTGTCTCTGATGTTTTATGTATGTCTAAGAGCGCTTTCACAAGTCATAATCCATTGGACTAGCCTGAATCAGAGTGAAATTGGTACTTTTCTTTTTGTTTTCTGTGTAGTCACAAATTAAAGCGGACCAAATAAATAAATAATTTGCTGAGGGGCATGTACAAAGGAGCAGGACTGACGTTTTTTCACTTTGACTCGACACTGATCTGCTCACAAATCCCTTCTCCTCCAGTTTATCTTGAATGACTTTATAAACGTCACTATTTTTGTGGACTTTTTGATGTCCAGATGTCAAGCAAACATCAGACATCTACAGAAGTCCAGGTCAGTCCTCTGTTGTTGTTAAGCTCATGTGAACCTGTCGTTTACCTGTCGTGTCCATCTCAACAAATTTTGGTTAATTTCCTGCAGTTCGGTCGGATTATGTGGGTTCAAAGTGGTTGTTCTTGTCCCCACCAGAGTACGATTGCTGCGTTCACAACTACCCAAACAAACTGCACCAGAGTTTGATTAAGTGTTGGCTTGTGAAAAGTGCCCTAAAGGTTGTCTGTTCCTCGGTTCAAAGTGCAACGAGGATCACTCCTTTGCTGCCGTCGTCCCTAGATTGTGGAACAGACTCCCTCTTAGCATTAGTAGTGCTAAAATCTCCAAGTCACGTCTCGGAGACGCGCCTTGCTTTGAAAATAGTTGGATTGGTGTAAATTGCATTACATGTGTTGCATATAAAGTTTCAACAGAATGAAGCCGTGACATACTAGACTGAATTCAAACCCCAATATTGATTCCTTCCACTTCAAGGTCATGGGAGGCTGATTCCTTTCCCTGCATGTATAGAGGCTGAGAGTTTCCAATAAAACTACTCTGCATGTCTTTGGACGTAGACACGTGAACGTTCAAATGGAGAAATGACAAACAAGTCCAGACAGAAAGGCCCAATCTGGTCGACGGATGTGAAGCCAGAACTTTCTTGCTTTTAGGTGACATTGTTCAGTTGACTAAATCTAACCATACTTCAACCATAGTTTATTTGCCATAACCAGGATTTCCCCTCATCAAACCAGATCTCATTCGCAGATACTGTACAAAACAGAACAACTTTAACTTTGAATTGAATGTGATCCAGGGAGTCGTCCAGTTACGTATCAACGTTGTTCCCTCAGAAGGGTTGTTTTACTGTTTCTTCCTCACCTCTTTCAATCACTTTTGGGTCCTAAACCCTTCCTTCCCTCCTTGCCCCTCTAATTCCTCCTATCCACCTTTACTTCCTTCCCTCATTCCTCTGTTCCCTCCCTCCGTGTCTCGCTGCCTCTCCTCCCCGGTGTGTCAGCGCTGAGAGTGTTTGCGTTCTCCTGGAGACTTCTCCTGTCATTCTGCTTGTTCAAACCCCAGAGAGAACAGACTGGATTAATAACAACCTGCTTCAGCCTGTCATCTCCTGGGGGAGCGAAGGAAGGGACGGAGGGCTAGGTGGGTGATAGAGAGAGAGAGAGAGGGTGAGAATACAGAAGACAAGAAGGAAAATTTACGGGAAGAAGAAGGGAGGAATAATAGAATGAAATGAAGGAGGGAAGAGCAGATAACTAGGAAGGTCAGAGAGAAAAGAGGACAGGGGAGGAATAGAGGGCTAGAAGAAAAGAGAGAGGGAGACAGAAAGAATGAATGAGGAAAAGGAACATGGGAAGTATCGACAGATGCAGAGGAAGAAGAAGAAGAAAAAATGGGGTTAAGTGAAGAAGCAAAATGAAGGAGGGATGAATGGAGGGATGGAGAGAGGCATCAGGACGCCTGGAGGGAGAACTCCTGTGGGATCGACCTGCAGGAGTGTTAATTAGAAAATTATTTTCTCCTCCCCCTCTTCATTAGCACCCTTCCTCCTCCTCCTCCTCCTCCTCTTCTACTCCCTCTCTCCCCCTGTGCCTCCTTTATCCCTCCGCCTCTCCACCATTCTGTCTTTTAATTAACCTCCTCTCTCCTTTCTTTTCACGAAGGGAAATCTCACCTTCACCTCGTTCTATCCCACCCTCTTCTTCACACAGGCTTCGTCTCCACGATTAAAAATAGAGAGCAGAAATAAAAGGTCTTATTTTATCTGCCGATGAGTCAGATCTGATCTCATCACTGCTTCTTGAACACGAGCAGCCATCAATTAGCCTGGAAATCAACCTGTTTAGCTTCACTAATTGATATAACAATTGATATCGATATGATAATATGGTGATTCAATTTACAGACAGTTCTTGAAAGGCTTTCTCTTCGTTGATAGTCTGTAATTGGAAAAATCTTTGCATAACTTGTAGTGAATTTTTAATTAAATACACAGAAGTGTAGTGTAACCTCACACCTATGTGTAATAGTTGAACATTTTATAACCACCCTAATCAAAATCTGTTAAAAGTTCAACCCGTTCTCAAGACCAACCTCATCAAATACCAACCTCATCAAATACCAACCTCACCAAATACCAACCTCACCAAATACCAACCTCATCAAAGACCAACCTCATCAAATACCAACCTCACCAAATACCAACCTCATCAAATACCAACCTCATCAAATACCAACCTCATCAAATACCAACCTCATGAAATACCAACCTCACCAAATACCAACCTCACCCGCCGGTCTCCTGGTGAAAGTCTGGTATTTTTAGGTATAGCTACGAATAGTACATGAGACAAGCCTGTTTTGTTACCTAAACCTAACTTCCTGTGAAGTAGAGGGGTATCTAGAGCATCATAGTTTGACGCCGAGTGTCCGTATCCAACCCTTAAACCTCCACACATTTACACAAAATGTGTTTTATTAACACATCAACAACAAAGGCTTCAACCACAGGATGTCATCAGTGTTCTGCCTTAAAAAGCTGGTTGACCTGTTTAAAGCAGCAACCTGTTCTTCTGTTCTCATCTTCAGCAACATACATATGAACACACACTCCTCATGTCTCCATGTACAGTACATGAGGAAATAGCATTACACAGCAATGCTTACGTAAACACAAACCTTATCTAACAGTTTCTGTGCCTCAGGCAGTGTGAAGCTTCTCATTGAGCATGCATTTCAAAGCCTCCATGAGTGTGTGTGTGCAGTGCAGTCCACTGGTGTAAACTCATTCCCAAGATGACACACTGCACACGGATTCAAACAGGGAATCAAACAAGCGAGTGTGCAGCACTGTTGTCACCCGAAGAACAGATCAGATCTTCAAGAAGTGTGTTTCTTAAGAATGAAAGTTGTTAGTCTTCTCAATGACGCCCACATAGTTTTAAATTGTATATAAGAGGGCTGGTTTAAGGGTGAAAATGTTTATGATCCTCACACAGCACCTCAGTAATCATCTTAACTCTCAACTAGAAAAGTCCATTTTCTGGAGAAAATGCACACGTTATCTCTGACCTGAAAAGAGAGAAAGTTATGAAAGAAAACAGGAGTCAAATGTGAATACATTTTATCTCTGTACATTCAACACAGAGGTTGCACTGGAAGCAGGAGGAAAGTATTGCCTAGTTCTGTCAAAGGTGCCTTCCAATGTTGTCTTATTTACATGTATGTTCTTGTTGATCGTGAAGAAATCTTGACTTGTAACTCGTGTGTCATTAAGTGACTACATATAGCTCCTTAGAAGTCCTGTCCTCATCACCAGGTTGCCAGCTTCACACACTTCTCACTTCACTTCTTCACACTGTTTTTTCTCTATCTGTACAGGGGTGTGTGAATCTGCAGAAGTACCACGTGAACTTGTCTGTGGGATTCACTCACCACTTAGCTTCTTCTCTTCTCTGGAGTCTCTTAGAGTGGGTTAGAGTGGGTTAGGTCTGTGTGGTCTGCCTTCGCTGGTTCTTTTGTTTTATTTTGTGTTCTAGTCAGCTGCTCGGCAGCACTGTTTTAGTTTTAGTCTTTTCAAGATATATTGAGTGTCTAGGGAGCCTTCCTTTTAGGCCTGTTTTCATTTGGTGTTTCCCCTCTCCCTTTTAACTTTTAACTTTTAGATTCCCCTGGTCCGCAATTGCGTCTCTCCCCGTTCCCCTGACAATCCCATAATAACTGTTGCTATGATAATGTGAAGGTGCACAAATTACACAATCACAGATGAGTTACTGATTACAAGATTGTTCCAAGTGGAGGAGAGATCTATGATTGGTGAAATGATTGCGACAAAACCTGCTTTCACTTCAAGTTAAGATTGCAACCAACTGAGTACCCCTTCGCTCACTCCTCCCTTTCCAAGACTGCGGTAACGTGAGCTGCCAAGTGCAAAACCATGGCAATCCTCACCATAATAACATTACTTAAGGAGCAACAGTCCGCGGCTCACGTTATGGTAACATGAGAACTACGGTGGCCTTCAGGTAATGTAAAAACGTGAGAGTTTGGTTTGTCTCCCTATATAGATATGAAGGACCCATTCTAAGCTAACGAAACACAAGTTAGTCTTAGTTCCAGGTGATTATACACTAATAAAAACATAGTTATATATATAATATTTTCCATTTCTGCTAATAGATCTCCAAAATGCCACACAATCAAATGAATTGTTTTACACTGGTTTAATTACTTTCAATTCAAAGGGTCAAAAGGAAGGCGAAGTAATAACACAGGTGTTGACAGCAATTGACCAGAGGTATAAACAGTACAAACATAATAAATATTTTGTATTAAAACACTGAGTAAACAGGGTTTTTTTAGGAACACTTCCCCTACTGAGGCTTTGAGTTATTCTACATTTTAATTGTTTTGTTGTTGAGTCTTAATTAACACATCAGAGAGCTGCAGTGTCCTCTGATGCCATCACCCGGAGGATAAGCAACTCCAAGCACCTCTGAAATTAAATTAAACTGTGAAAGGTTCATTGTTGTTTGTGGTAGCTGTGTTGAGATTAGAAACATAGCAAGTTACATTTCCAGTGTTTTGATCCTCCAAATTCAGGCTGCTTTAACTCCTAAATGTTCCCTAGAGGAGCTTCAGCCATCACCCACAAAGTCTCTATGAATATGTTCATGCTGTCACTATTATGACTTTAAAGGAGGGCCTTCTTCAAACTGTGTCATGCCTTCTGACCCCATAGTGCAGGGAGTTAACATATCCATGTGAAAACACATTCCTACCTTGAATCTGGGTCAAAGACAAAAGATAACAGAGATCTGACGCTGACAAACAAGACAGATCTGACAGTCAGAGACAACATTTTGTTTGTTGGAGGGCTGAGACAGACACACATTATGACACACAGATGTCAAGCAATTTATTGCACCAACTTTTGATCTGTGCTCCCTTCAACTAAAGCAAAAAATGGAGCCTTTTGTTGCACCCCCTTCTGTTGGATTACACTCACTTCAACTGCAATTTCTGTTGGGAGCATTTAAACACATTGATAATTGCTGGCACTAAATCAAGATATATAAAAAAGGTTGGTGAAAAGTTTAGAGGAGTAGCACTAAAAGCAGCAAAGCTCTCAATTCCCAGAAGCAACGGGAAAATGAATAGGAAAGCAGCCCCGTGGTGGACAGAGGAACGCAGCAAAGCCATTAAAGAAAGGAATGGAGCTTTAAAAGTATTAAAGAGAACCCATAATTTTCAAAAGCTAATTGAATATAAAAGGGCACAGGCACAAGTAGGGAAAGCTGTGAGAAAAGCAAAGTAAAAAAGGGCTGGAGGGAATTCTGTAAGAAAATAGGCAGATCAACTCCTGTGAGTAATGTATGGGGAATGATAGAAAAAAGATGAGGGAAGTCCGAAGAGAATGACAGTATTAAAAGCTGGAGAGGAAATATAAAGCAGAAATAATAGCCAAGACGTTCACTGAAATTTATAGTTCTAATAGTCGAACAGAGGAAGGGAAACGAGGGGGAGAAGAAACTAGAGAAGCATATCCAGAGTTTTTACAGAGTGCACGTAGTACGATGGATGTTCCTTTTTACAACACGAGGAATGAGGAGAGCTACAGCCACAGCTGAGGGAAGATTACCTACCAGTTGGAAAGATGCAGTTATTATACTTCTAATAAAACCAGGACAGGACCCAGCAAGTCCAACAGCAATTGCACTTACGTCACATGTTGGGAAAATAATGGTTGGGATGATTACAGAGCCGCTGTAGAAGGTAGAGGACTGCTTTCTCTTCACCAGAGTGGCTTTAGGAACAGGAGGGGAACAACGGATACACTACTTTGTTTGGAGAAAGAAATGAGAAAAGCCCAATCCTACTTTTAGTGTATTTTATGATGTAAACTTAAGTATAGTTCAAGTATAATCCCAAGTGTACTTTATGTAATTAGTATACTAATATCAATGTACTAGTAGTATACCTGTAGGTGTACTACTTCAATACTTCTTGGGACTTTTTAGTTTACAACTTTAAATGTAAAAGTTGTAAACTTTGATTACACAACTTGTTTACATCCAAGTTGTATTTTGTACTGCAACTATATTATGAGCTATACTACAAATGAACTTATAGGTATACTGTTAGTTTACTAGTTATATACTTGTAGCTAGGGATACCGATACCAGTATCGGGTATCGGGTCCGATACTGTGCTCATGTACTCGTATTTGCAAAACGGCTCCAATGCAAAGGCACCGATACCACTTTACGGCAGCGTGACATTAACCTCTCATCACCATCTTTAGACTCCTTGGTCTGTGTTTAAACGGGTCGGGTGGGTTGCAGACATCGCCGCAGACCCATGGCGCCTTTTCCGCAGGCCGAGCACTACCAAAAAAGTGGTATTGGTGCATCCCTACTTGTAGCCCACTTTATGAAAGTACACTTTAAAGAATACTCTCAGTAAACTACTAATTTAGTTTGTTTACTGCAAGTATACTTGTAAGTTAGTACTTAGCCAAATATACTTACACCTTTCGGTATACTTTTCACAAACATAGTAATGTGATAATTATATACAGCTACCACAACTAAATCTTTGGTGGAAAGACAAGGCATGACGACAGTTAGCAAAGCAACAAATTCCAAGGACAGACTTTAAAAAGGCTGTTTTTCTTTTGTTGAGATGTCAAATGTCCAAGTGTGAATGTCCCTGCTGCCCGTGCTGTTTCGAGGTCACAGGTCGCTGCAGGTGATTCATGGGAGCCGATGACTGGCCGATTGTTCCTGGTGTTCAGTGACAGGAAGTGGAGAAAAAAAGCAAGTCATCAGCCTGAAGCAGCTGGCACCGTACAGCCAGCAGGAGAGCACAGAGCTGAACAACACGGAAAATAACTCAACCACAGAGGTATTAAAAAAAAAAAAACAATGGAGGAGTGCAAAAGGGACAAACTGGGGCCAGAGGACCCTGTTGTCTCTTTGGGAAAGAAGTTAAAGAAGTCTTAGTGGTAGAGAATAGGTGTTTATTCTCCCGCATGCAGCAGGAATGAAGTGCCTGTTCACTTGTTTTAAGCCGTCCAGCTGGATGTGAACACCAGCTACATGTAATGAGATTTACAAAGTGAAGATGGCCCCGAAAAGGGAAAGTAATTAAAACTATAATTGGGTTGAACTCTCTGTCATTCGTGTGCCAGCTAGTGTGTCGCATGTGGTAAACCCTCACATGTGGAGAACGTCTTCATACACCAACAACTAATGAGTGGAGTCTTGGATGGAGATGTGTCATGTGACAACATTTCTGCCAACTTCTTGTGGTGCCAATCCTTTATGTCTCACACCGTCACTCTCAAAGAGAAGCAGCGGGAACCGTTTATAAGAGCCTGTTACACGGAGCAATTGAAAATCAGCACACGTACAAGTGCATGCATGCATGCATGCTCTCATTCACTACATAAACCATGACATGAGATACACAAAGAGCTGCAGCAACTGACTACATTAACCTTTTACACATGCATTAAAAATGTATATAATGTACTGAAGTGGGTATTTGCATAATAGAAATGTTTACTGCTGGCAGTCCTCCAGATGTTGTAAACACGCATGGCTTCACATGCACATAATTGTCAGACAACCGCACATGTGGACATCCACACACAGATGACATGGCTCAGTCATGGAGGTTTATGTCATGTTCATGTAAAACTCTTTGTCGAAAGGAGGCACACACAAGGTATATTTATAGCTGCTCATATCCACACATACAATATACACTTGTCATATTGTAAAAGCTTAATTTGTGCTTAAAGGAGAATATTTGTTACAGCTGCTATATCCCATTTACATTTACATCTACACCTCGCTTCTATTTCCCGAGTCATTTTACAATGCATGCCACTTCTAATTACATTTAACTGTATCAAACTGTGGTTTAAATACAAGCTGTCCTCACTAAAAACGCCTCCCTAAATTACAAGATGGGAATGTGACAGTTCGACGTTGTTTTGAGGGAGTATCTCCTGACAGAGATTTCCACTGCATGACTGAAAAGAAGAAAAAAATTCAAAAATAAATAATGATCCTCACACACAACTTGCTTCCTGTCAGATCAAGACAGGCTAATCCACTTTTAATCATAACACTGACACACACAAACTGCTAATCATGCAAAATGCTGCACAGTCGAAGCGACTTTTAGAAACACGTGTGGGGACATTTGAGACGTACATTCATGACACAATAAGCTCCCCATCCAGTTAATGAACTCACTTCAAAATCCCATGTTCATGTCTTGTTATCTGTATTTGCAGAGCTCATTATCAGCACATCAGCTCATCCTGAATATGTCAAGACATTTCTGTAGTTATTACTAATAAACTTCAATTTGAAAGTACCGTTCTCATTCCCAGGTCATCAAATACCAACTAACTCTAATGTAAACCCATCCACGGCAATATTAGATTGTCAGAGCAACTGCTCCGGCCATTCATTCACTTCGTCCGCGTAGGGAGAAGGTCGGGGTGGTGGATGGGTCAAATAAACAGGACTTCCACCCTGCTGTTCGTGTCCTGTGTGAAACCCACGTGTACTTAACTTACGTAACTTACAAACATACTTATTTTAAACCAAATCATGATCTTTTCCTAAAACTAATCAAGTGGTTTTGTTGCCAAACTAACACAGGACTTTCACCCAGGAACCCACTGGTTGTGTCCTGTATGAAACCAACATAAAGTAATAAGTAAACATATGTAACTAACTTACGTCACGGACAAAACATACTTGATGTTACGTAACAAACATACTTAGTTTAACCCAAATCATCATCTTTTTCCTAAACCAAACCACGTAGTTTTGTTTGAATTCACAACCATGTGTTGAAGTCGATTGGATATCCTGCATGTTGAAAAATGATGCTAAAGGGGGTACCGACCAAGTGCGTTAGAAAGTGACGCCAAGGGGTCGACAATCCATGCATAAAGTTCAACATACAGTGCTTCACATATGAACATAAGTTAAGGATAAACTTTTGGAATATGTTTTCACTGGAAAACTGTGTGCTGGCATTCACAGTAAGTGTGGTTTTGGTTTGGATGGACACTATCGCCCCAGAATGCAGTGGGACGTGGAGGCGGTCATCACGGTCGATAAAAAGTGACAAAAGTGACATATGACACACAAATACAAATAAATCCCACTGACTGACTGACAGACAGCACAGCTACAACAGAAACTGTATCATATAGTTAAATGTAAGATGATGTTTATTGAGAGTTTTAATGATGAGCTGTACTACTTGTCATGCCTGAGGGGGCCACGCTGGTGATCTGCATGTCCATGTACAGCATAATATCCTGCGTGTCATAATATTGAAAAGACAAGAGAAAACAAGATGAGAGGCAGCAAGAGAAGACACGACAAGAGAGCATAAACAGGGAACATGGAGGAAAGAGATGAAATGAAAAGAGACAAAGTAGAAAGAAGAAGTGGGAGAAGAAAGTGAGATGTGAATAACTTCTCTGGAGATGATCGTAGCAGTAAATCCACAAAGCAACAGTTGAATTAGACGCTTTCCTTTAGCCAACTAGCCGCAGGGCTACTGTGTTCTAACCAAACCATCTGTCATAATACAACCTTGCTGGCTAATTAGCTAGCTATTTAAAGCCGTATGTCACAGTGTCTCTCTCCAGCTCTGTAACGGCTATCAATGACAAACCATATGTCCTGTAAATGGCACCGTTAACTGAGTCACAGATCATTCTCCTCTATGGATAGCAGTGCTTTCAGTCATCTAAAAATGATTCCTCCCCATAATCTTCATAGCCAACAAACACGTGACTTTCAGTCAGTAACACTACTCAGATTCATCCGTCACATGGACACCTCTCTATCTTCAGTGAAACAAAAAGTCATCAGACATTAGCCTGGCCCTGCCCATAGAGAATCGAGGGGAATGGGCTGCTTGTTGCATTGCTGTCCAGTGCAAAGACAAAAAAAAAAAACTGACGTCGGGCCAGTGGAGCGGAGAGGAGGCCATCAGACGGCAGGGACGGGCTCCTCGTTAGGTCAGCTCGTTAGAACACCTCGTTAGGACACGTCCTGCATCATTAATTTGGGCGGCTCGCCAGACAGAGATAGATGGAGGAAGTTATCTTGGTTAGAGGAAGGTATGGTTTCTCTCTAAATCTATTACAGATCTATGTATGTATGTATGTATGTATGTGTGTGTGTGTGTGTGTGTGTGTGTGTGTGTGTCTCACAGGTTGTGGAGACCTCATTGCAGGCCCCATTAGGTGATGCCTGGTGGCAAATAGAATGAAGAGAGAGAAGAAGAAGAAAGGGAGAAACAGATAATCAGACAAATGTGGCCAATTTAACATCTGTCGCTTTATACCTCAGATAAGTGAATCGGACACCTGATAAAAAACAGAACTTGCTGTCGAGTTTGGAAAGTCTGTTGTTGTCTCCACTTATGAAATGCTTTCAAATCTTTTATTGGGTATATTAATGTGTGTTTGTTTTCCAAACTGTTGGCTTGTTTACAACCGGTTGATATGCTGACAGCTAGTGTTTGTTTTGTTTGTGAGACTTGCCATGTTCTTGGCAATTATTTTGGTTAGTATGACATTAATGTATCTGATAAAATAAGTTTTAATAAACCACAGTTATCCTTTAAGTACTGATGTCAAAAAATAGAGATGCCACTGATACATTCCTGCCGTAAAACTGTCCTCTTCTAATTGAAATCAGTTTGCCTCAGGGTGACACTGTAAAACTTAACAAGACGCAGAAGTTACTCATCCACTTAACATAAAATGTTAGGACAGGATTAGAGAGTAAGAGAGAATAGAGAAGATGGTGACAAGAGTCTTGCTTCAAATCTAAAGAAACTAAAGGTGCAAGGTGAGTCGCTGTGCAATGCCCCTATAGCCGGAGCAGCTGTGTTACTGTAGATGACTGTTGAGTTGAATGTGTGAAAGTAAGAGCTGAAGAATCAAACCATCTACAGATGAAAAGGAATTTTAAAAGCTGAAATGTTGATCTGAGGGATAAGAACCCAGCACATTTATAACATATGAACTCTGTGTTACCCGGACGGCAGGTTCTGCATCTTCAAACCAGTACATTTATCATGAGTGAAATGACCGCCATGACATTTTTTTCCCTGACACCAGGGTGACAAGTGTAGTAAATCAGATGAAGTGATCCTGCAGTTCTGTTTAACGTGCCACACGCCAGTGGAAATGTCAACAGGATAATGGGCATTTTACAGAAAGTAGATATGGTGGCGTCTGCCCTCAGGGAGGGTGAGAGGAAGAGAAGACAAGTAGGAAGGTGGAGGCAGTAGAGTGAAGACGGAAACACACAGGCAGGGTCTTTACAAACCAAAGATTGCAACCACATTTTCGGCAAAAGATTATTCATTCCCGGATTTCTGTGTGGCTTGTAATGTCTGAATGGGTGCAATGTTTGACCGTGGGCAGGAATGAAATCAGTGAATGGATTGATGAAGTGTAGAGAGATGAACAGTGAGTGAGCATGTGTTCTGACTCAGGCTGGTCTCATACAACACTTTGGTTGCAATTCTTCTGAAATATCGAGAGTTTAGTTCTCTTATAAATTACAGACTCGGTGTGATGAATCAAATCTCTTTACTTCATGCAGCATGGAGAGAAGACCCATGATTGTTCTCTCACTAGACTCTCAGAGTGCTTTAAGAACAACAGTTTGTGATGTCATGACAACATTGATTCAATCAGTCTTTCATCTCAGGACTTCCTCAGTACAGTTGACTGTCAGCTAACTCAATACATCTGAATACATTGATTATTAAATCTAAAATGGTTATTTCTCACACCGTTCGTAGCTATACCTATGAAAAGTAATGCACTATAATTTGTATATAACCCACAAAATCAATATGTATTTAAGCCACGTAATTGAGTCAGGACAGGCGATGTAGTATAACGAGCAATAAAGTCCGCGTAGGGTATAGGGAGGAGGTCGGGATGAATGGATGGGTTTAAAACACAATACTTTTGCCCAGGAGACCACTGTTCATGTCCCGTATGAAACCGGAAGTCAGCGTTGAATTATTTGTCACGTAACTTCCCTACTTAAGTTACGTCATATCAATGGGCATGATTGTTGGATTGTCGGTTTCTCAGATGCTTTCCGGCAACCTGACAAGCATTAAGTTTGGAGTGTACAGATCCTGTTAACCTGTCCCCGCAACACGTGGACACTGTCAACCAGATAAAAGCAATAAAAAGTATCATTCCTAACTACTACTGGCTTCCAACGGTATGCCTTGACGTTGCATTTTGAGGAATGGCACATGAGTGATGCTAAAGAGAGACTGCACATGTCATGTGTCACTGGGCTGAGTTGAGATAATGATGAACCCTCAGAATCACAAAGACAGTTCTCCTCCTGTAAAGGCTAAGGACATATATATTTCATTATTCATTGAAGCTCTTGGCCCCGTTGATTTACAATGAGTACATCAGTGGAGAAATTCAATTTCTAGACAATCATAATTTTACGCAAGCAGCAGTAAGGTATGTAAAGTTCAGAAGCAGAGCGTAACCCCTGAGTGAACTCATGGAGAGGAATGAGCAAAATAAATAAGGAAAATAAAGGTAAATAAATCTAAGGAGACAGGTAGAAGGGATTTCTTAAAGGATTATACCTGTGTGTGTTTTTTTAATTCTGTGTCAAGGATCTAGGTTGCCTCTCTCCTTTACAGTTGTCATGCTGCTGTCAGCTCCGTTAAAAAATATCATTCTTCCTTCAGAGGAGGCCATTAGATGCCATTTATTCATGCAAACCTGTCACCTACAAAATGTGTTTATAATACTGCCTGGGTTACATTCACTGGCACAGAAAAATCCTAGTTAAGGTAAGATAAGGACGGTGGTTTTGATCAAATATTGAGAAGTAAACACATCCCCCTAATGTGCTTCAAGACAGTGCTAACTTCTTTGAACCATTGAACCATAATAAAAGTGATAAAGATATTTAATATAGAGCTCTGAATCAAGTCTTTAGACTGTTGGTGGTGCTCTAAAGGTGCAAGTACGCTCCATCCTAAGTGCTTGTTGGATGGTTGCCCCCCTCCCCATCCGAGTGTGGAACTGGGGGGCTGTGTTCAACCCTTTCTATAACTTTTCCAAAACCAACAATCATGTCCACTTCATCAGCTTTTTGGATGTTTGAATATCTTTGGAAACCCCCTCCCTCCACAAATGTTCCGATATTAGATAGGATGGGCTGTGTCTAATAAGAGTGAAAGTAGGCACTACTACTCGCTCTCAAGCTGTCTTTTTCAATCTTTACATAACGATTTCATGTCATTTTTTCTTCTGTACGACCGAGTGCAACACCATGAATGCCTTCAGAAAAGAAAGCGGTTGCTGTTATCCCAGCTTCCCCGTCTCTATGATGGCAGGGTTGTCACTCCGCCTTTGAGTGTGGCTGTTCGTAACACACTTTGCCTTTTGACATGTTGCACAAACTAGATCATTTCAAGCATATACACCCACCATAAACCTCTAAGACATGCTGGATTACATTCTGATCAACAGGGTTCTGGGTCCATACACAACAAACATTTAAATCTCTGGTCCCAACTATTCTAGAGGTTGTAGCAGTCTGGAGGTTTGTGTTTGACAAATGATGTTCAGCACTCCAGTCTGCATGGTCAGACTTTGACAGATAGTTCCTGGTTCATCAGAAAGTCATCCTTCCAGAGCAGGAACTAATTGGGTAACAGGAATTACGGCCCAGGAACCAAAACTGGAACTAGATTACTGCAATCAAAATGCAGATACAGGTTTCTGTGTTGTGGCTGATAAGGGCCTATGCTGTCCCAAAGCAAGGGGGCATGTTAAGAGGTGGATTCACCTGGCTTCTGTTATGAAAGCTGCAACTTCATTATAACCATGCAAAATATTGCGCAAGACCGCACGAGACACTGTGGCGCGGGCCTCCGTAGATGGCGCATCCCACTACGAGCATGCACAGAGGTGTTTATGATCAGCGCGTTGTTCGTTGCAGTATGCCCTTAAAACCCAAGAGGGCATAGAAACAAAATATTCTGTGGATAAGCAAGAAGTCAACGAGTGGCACCAGAAATGAAAGTAGGTTGCCTGGCAACCGTAGGAAACACTAAACACCGACGTATGTACCGCCAAACATTGCATCTGTGTACTGTAATTATTACTGTCGCTTACCTCCAAGTCTAAATGACTTTCTGTCTCTCGGTGCTTCCCCTCGGGTCGCCACTCTTTCCATGAGACATTTTTTTTTTTAGCTTTTACAAAACGATCTATCATATTCTTTCACAGCCTGCAGCAGAAAGCCTCTTCTTTCCCCAGAGTGTTGCCTATTTCTCTCCAAGTATTTAATGTCATGTGACTGTCCCTGTGGTCTCTCAATGAACAGTTGTAGAGACGTCTGTACAGGTCAACCTGTTCGGCCAGTCTTCCCTCAAAGGCATCCATGTTGAAAAGCTCAGCGCGCGCAGTCGGCGCGTAGATACAAAAATTCAGAGGTACGCTACAACTTGCGGAGCCTTCGCACACCACGTGAAAGCCGTGATGACGCAATTTTCTGGCGCATGCACCTCATGCCGGCTTCACTACGGTGAGCATAAACCAAGCTTTACTTTTTAAACTGCCTACCTGTAAATACAAATGTGTGTCTGGCATTTGTATTCAACATGCTACATAAATAAACGTGAACTTGGTGACTGCAGAGCAGCAGCAGGCATGTGGGACTGAATTAAGCCAACATTAGCTTTTCAAATTTAATACCAGGCGTTGCAGTCAGCCAGGAGAAGGGGAATTTAGGAGGCAGCATGCAGCTTTCTGGATGAGTTGTTGTGATTGAGACAAGTATTTTGGGACACAAGTGGGGGAGTTGCAGCAAGTACAGATGAGAGTTGTACTGATTCCCCAGTGGGAAACAGTCTGATTTTTCAGATGTTTTCAACTGTAAAAAACCCTGCAGTTGCTCAGACAAGAGAACAAGTTTGAGGACCGGTGCTGTATAATGCATGCTCTCCTAAAACAGGTCATAGAGTGTCTCATCTCAACTCAGACGCCCTCTTGTGAGGGTTCATCACCTGCCTCTTGCATAATACATCCAACAACTCTACCCCCCCCCCAAAAGACTGCAGCACACACAAACAGATAGCAGTTATCCTATAGAGGCTCATTCTGCCTCTTTTCTGATGGGATTTTATTCTGATGTTTTTTTAAGTGACCTCCAGACCTCTCTTTGGTTTTACAAGGCAATTATGTGGAAGGAAAGCAGAGGTTCATGTTGAGTCACAGCTCAGACTGTGATTTCTATGGTGTCTGGTTACAGATTGAGGTTTTTCTCTCTCTCTCTCTCTCTCTCTCTCTCTCTCTCTATGCCAGTTTGGGCCCATTCATCCTCTAAGTCTCTCACCTCTCCATCTCTTTCTGTCAATAACTCACTTTTATTTTTGTCTCTCTCACCTCATTCCCTCCCTAGAGCCAGATGCATACAACTGGTTCACTTCTAAAAGTCTGTGAGGCAGTTCAATGAGGACAGATCAAGAAGAAGTTTATAGCAATATATCTTGAGGTATAAAATGAGACAGCCTCTTATCTTTAGGTCAGTTCTTGAAGCTGAGACACGTCTTTTCGCTCTTAAAGCTACGTCACCACACTCCCGGCGCACTTTCCCTGTGTGTTAATATTTTGACGTAGATGGATTTACATTGTAGTTAATGGAAAGCTCGGTGCTCAACGCTAAAGGTTGCCTTATGCATTGGTATCTAACGCCGATGGCCGTGATAGATTATCAGTATATAACGCCCTAGGAATCAGAACGGGCTGTATGTTTTTAGGTTCATAAAATGTACTCGAATTCACGAATATGTAGGATAACTACTCTCCCGCTGGTTAAAACAACAACGCATTTGGTCTTTGTAAATGGAAATGATAACATTAACTCTCTCTCTCTCTCTTTATGATTTAACAGCTTTATCACCTGCGAACACATGACAAACGGCGTTTTGTTGTTCAGGAAACCTGTATGGATGTGTGTGTGTGTGTGTGTGTGTGTTTTCTTGGAGAATTGCCCTTGTACAAACATTATGAAGTCATTTTCTTTCTCTTCAGTCAATGGAGATAAAATACTTCAGCAGCAAAATAATGATAATCAATTTCACAGTTATCGACTTTAAAACAAGCTGCCTCCAGGCAGGAACACGCTCGTAGCTTGTTGCTGTTTGTTCAATGACAATGCAACCTGTTCACTCACACACACACACACACACACACACATATTATACATTCAAACAAGCAGCCTAAAGGAATAGAATAAAAATCCATAATCTTCATAATCAGATCAGTCATTTAGCAGACTTTTGTTCAAAGCAACGTACATCTGAGAGTTCGTACAATACAAGTAAGGATCTAGATAGGAGGGAACAACAGCTTCAAGGCTGATCGGACATCATCATCATCATCATTAGCAACATCAACAACGTCATCAATGTCATCATCATCATGAATATCCTAATCAACTTCATCAATAGCATCAGTGTCATAAGGTGTGGAGGTGTTCATGAAAGAGCTGGGTCTTTATCTTTTTCTTCAAGGTGGAAAGGGACTCTGTGGATCGAGTGGAGTTCGGTAACTCATTCCACCACCGGGGGACTACGGAGGAGACGAGTCTAGCTAGAGACTCATAGTCCTGTTGTGATGGGAGTACCAAGCACCTTACATTGGCCGAGTTTAGTGGGCGGGAGGGAGTGTAGACCTGGATGAGGGAGTGTAGACCCAGATGAGGGAGTTCAGGTAGGAGGGAGGGAGTGTAGACCCGGATGAGGGAGTTCAGGTAAGAGGGAGGGAGTGTAGACCTGGATGAGGGAGTGTAGACCCAGATGAGGGAGTTCAGGTAGGAGGGAGGGAGTGTAGACCCGGATGAGGGAGCCATTTTTGTTGCTGTTTTGAAAGCGAGCAACAGGGTTTTGAATTAGATTTCATCTGCAGAGGTCTGAGTGTGCATGCAGGGAGGCCTGCCAGTAGGGAGTTGCAGTCGTCAGTCCGTGATATTACAAGAGCCTGTACCAGGAGTTGTGTTGCATGCTCTGAGAGGTAGGATCTGATCTTCCTGATGTTGTACAGGGCAAATTGACACGACCGAGCAATAGAGGTCACGTGTCAATAGTGACCCAGCAGGTAATGTTTTCCCAGTGCCCCCTGGCAGATTAATTCGGTCATGCTTCCTAGTATTTGACACCACTGTTCTGTCCAGTGCATTATTGATTGAAGCAGTTCTGAAGGGTCTCAAGGGTCAACACTCACACACCATACTGTATGTGCACTGAAAGAGTTGTTTGATGAAGTCATTCCTCCTCTCCAGACTAGCTGTGAAACTTCGACTACTCCGTGAGAAAGACCGGAAGTTCAGCTGAGGTTAATGTGAGGCTTCAGCAGACTGACTTAGCCAATTTCAGTTTACTAAAGCAGCCCCGAGAGAGAGAGAGAAAACACCTATACTGTGTTTTAATACAGCTCAATTTACTATTTCCTTGTTCACATTTACATATTTTTTCTGTTTCTGTTGTCTGACGACCGAACTAGAGAGAAAACAGTGATATGATGATCACGGCTCATAAATACTACATGATAACCGGCGGTCGTGCTCAAGCAAACGTAAATGCAGGTTAATGACAACAGCTGTGCTGAGTGATTGACTGTATCAACATTTACAATGAGGGATCACAGACAAAGTTAGAGGCGGCAAAGCGTTTGATGAGCTGCAAATCTGTGTTTAATATGCTTGCAAAACATGAAAAATTGTTGGCAAAACAATTTCTAAACTGCTGCTGAAGAACAGACGCTCCGCTTCTGAAGCATTTCTGGTGGACATTGAAACCGCAACAGGAACACCACACAGCCGGATCCAGTGGACATATTGTAAGATATAACTCAACGTACAAAATCTGAACCTATCCTTTAATTAGATTAATTCATTTGAGTTTGGTGACATTAATGTTCACACACGCCGAGGGCCTCTCTGTGTCTGTCACAGCACATCTGTTTTCCCAGCCCGTATAAATGTCACGATAATGTGCGAGGCGTTAAGCAGGCAATAAGAACGCCTTTTTTAGATTTCCGCGTGTCATTTGTATGCCAAGTATCCTGTACTGATTGCAATATAAACACATCTGTGTATAAATGCTACAGTAAGAGTTAGTGATGTAGTATAAAGAGCAAGAAAGACAACTTGGTGGGTGGCTGGGGAGGTGGATGGGCCCAACAAACACAGGACTTTTGACCAGGAGACAGATGGTGTTTTTTTGTAAGTTACGTTAGTCACGTTTGTCATGTAACGATTGTCTCGTTTTTGATCGACGTTTGTGACGTGTTTTCTTAGTTGGGTTACATTGTTTTCATACGTATTTTACTAAAGCTAGGTTTATGCTCGCCGTACAGAAGCCGCGGCTTTTGCGTGGTGCGCGAAGGCTCCGCCAGTTGTCGCGGTAGTTTGGCGTGCGCCTCTGAATTTTTGTGACTACGCGCCGACTGCGTGTGCTGCGCCTTTCATTTCAACATGAACGCCTTTGAGGGAAGACTGGCCGAGCTGGTTCACCTGTACAGACAGCATCAAGAGACAGAAAGTAGTTTAGACTTGGAGGTAGGCGACAATAATTACAGTACACAAATGCAATGTTTGGCGGTATGTATGTCAGTGTTTAGTGTTTACTACTGTTGCCGGATAAAAATTACTTTTATATTTGGTGCCACTCGACTTCTTGTTTATCCACAGAATATTTTGTTTGTACGCCTCCTGGCTCTTTGGAGCATACTGCAACGAACAACGCGCTGAGCATAAACGCCTCTGTGCATGCTTGTATTGCGCGCACCATCTAACGTCTCGCGTGAGCATAAACAAATCTTTAGTTTACGTACTTATTTTAAGTCCAACCATGACGTTTTTCCTAAACCTAACTAAGTTGTTTCGTTGCCTGAACCTCAGTTAGCAGTTTTCTTGCTTGAACCCAACTGCGGACGTTTGCGTGGCGTACAAATTGCACACGAAAAGGCTAAAATGCGCACTCATGACACGCAGAATGGCCGTGTAATGTCGTGGTATTTATACTCCTTCCCGTGAGACTGGGTTGGGTTTCCATTAGCTGAAGTGCAATAATGTAAATAATAATAAATAACAGGTGGCAGTAGCCTAGTTCAGAACATGAGCTGCTGTCATTTGAGGCAGGAAATTAAATTTAATTAATTAATCAGCATCTCTTTACAAGCTACAACTCCAGAGTTCAATTCCAAAGTAATTAAGTTCATTATCCTCTAAAATATAGAGAATTGTACGTTAAAATGTAATCAAAAACTCACAAAGGATATTAGTTACTTCCCATCCTTGAAGGAGCATCATAATTTAGTTTCATTTTGCATTATCAGCCGTTTGTTGAGGGTGTTACTAGCAGCAGATATGAAGGATTAAAACACACACACTTATCTTTTCTCTCTGGATCGGGTTTTTTTTCAGTCCGCACCATGTTCAGTGTGAAGAACCAAAGAAAGATAGCAAGTTGAAGACAATAAGGAGCGAACGGAGGCTGGAGGAAGATTAAGAAAAAGACCCTGACTTATTAAAACATGCAGTCTGTCAGCGAGATGGACTAACCAGTGGAAGAATTCAAGAGAAAGATGCTTTCTTCACTATTTCAAAGGAGAAAGAGAGCGAGAGAGAGACTGTGAGAGGGAGAGAATCACTGCTTATCACTATTTAAAGACAGAGAAATAGGTAGAAAGATTGACTATCAGTACTTCTGTGGAAAGATAGAGACAGGTTTATCACTGATTCAGATAAAGGAAGTTTGTCAGTGCTTCAAAATACACAAAAATGAATTTATCTATTTTTATTTATTTTTTAGACAAGAGAAAAAAGGAAGATGTTGGTTTTATCAGTTTCTCAAAATGAAGGTTGGGAGGTAGGAAGGATTGGGGGAGACAGAGAGGATTTGAATTTTTAAAAGCACTTTATTAAAGCTGGTCGCACTCGAGCAGTCACATTAAGAAAGAATGCATGTACATGACAAAAAGGCACTTTACGTCAGAAATTCACAAGAAATAAAAAAGCAAAAAAGGGGCTTAAAAGCAAGTGATGAAGTCATCATCATTCAGTTTCATTATCGTTTTGTGATTGGGAACAAAATAAATCCCTCAAGGAAAAAGGTCCCCTCTTAGAGAAGACAGGATGTGTTCTGGTGTCACGTTGGAGTTCATGAATCAGAGACATTTTGTGCCTGAACTAATTTTCCTCCATTTGAATGTCTAAAAACCTTTAGACACAAGTTGTTTTTTTTTGCATATACAAATTTTAAAATGTAACTCCGGGCCTTTATGCATTCTTTCATATAGCACTGGGTGTCTGTTTAAAAGCCGTTTCTCACCAGTGCAATGTGAAAATGCGGTGCAGGAAAAAAGAAAATCTGCATATGAATTCTTTTTTTTTACATGACAACTATGCACACCGCTTCCATCTTTGTCAATGAAGCCCAATGAGTTTCCATCTTAATAGCGCCCGTGTCCACTCTTCGCAACAAAACTGAGAACAGAGAATGTCTAAGTGGCTAACGTTAACTACACAATACATAAACTAATCAGACCCCAAATATTATGCTTATACGCTAATGTTAGCCCCTTTCCGTGACAAACATATAACGTTAGCAAGTGTATATCTGCTACATTACCATCATCAACATGTATCCCAGCTGCTGGGCGATCTCAAGCCATATATTGTCCTTAATTTGGTTGCTGAAGTCGTAGTGTTTGGCATATATTATTGGATGTCGAGAAGGGGACTGCCCATTGTTATTCCGAAACACCAATAGTCCAAAAAATGTCTCATTGGACTGAAAGCCCATTTGTCGGACAGTCCGTTATCCTGAAAGCAAAAGCCCGGAAATAAACACTTTCCGTGCAACAAACAGATCCACTGGGCTACTTATTATGCAGAATGACTGCGATTTGTTCTATGACATCAGTCAGAAGAATGGATTTCATTGGTCAAGGAATATTTTTTTCCACACGAATGTTCTGCAGGAGTGAGCAAGGATTCATATGAACCCACAAAATCTGTTTTTATAAATTTCCGTGTTCGTTTTTTGGACGAACATCTGTGATATATTTGAGTATACTCACCCACACATGAAACCGAACACATAGCATGAAAAAGCAATGGGGGTTGTCAATTATGTTAAACATCAGTTCTCACAAATTTGCATTTACTCATAGACGTGGTATTTATTGCGACTAATTTACCTGATGAACTCGGTACCGGGTTCGGCTGAGCTGTGTGTTAAAACACTTCCTTTAAAAACTTCATGAAATGCTGTGGGGGGGGGCGGCGGGGTGGTTTCTGGAACAACACTTCAAGTGTATTTTGTCCAAACAAGCTTTAATCGGCACCGCTGTGGTAGTTCTTTGTCACACCTCAGCAGGTGTAAAAATCTACCAGATGGGCCTTCAGTCCAACTGGGTCAGCACTGGGAAGGTGGAGATGCACCACCTGCTTCCTCTGGACTGCTAAGAGAAAAGCAGGAGTAGCATGCATATATCTCACGGTTCCTCGCTGTCTTTAAAAAGCCATGGACTTGCTGACTAAAGTAAAACTTTTGGTCCCAGAACCGCTATAGCACCTCTAACATACCACCAGTTTAATCGTACCACAATTACTCCCTGTGATCATTCTAAATAAACACCTCCTTAAGTTTCCTAACCTCCCAAATTAGAGATATAAATATTAAAGAAATAAAAAAAAGCCTTCACTCTATCTCAGCCTCGGCTAAAACTGCTCTGCTCTCCACGGTTTCCCCTGGCACACAAATAGGTCCCATGATGAAGGATATGCTGACCCTTCACCACAAGCATCAATCAGCCTCGTTATCTCGACCGCTGTGTGCCTCTTGAAGGAAAAGTCATGTCTAACTGCTGGTATCTGCTACTAAAGCACTTTTCTGCTCATCTAATACACAAACACTGATCCTCCTAGTACTGACCGCCGGGCCCAGAGAGGAAGGAATACTTTCAACATGACTACAAATATGCAGCGAACTCATTCTAAACAGAGAAGTCTGTGAAGACGACACACGATATAGAATATAGAATAATCTAATGTTGAAAGAGCTCTGTTCTTGCAGCGAGTACAACTTTTTATGTTGAACCTGAATTTTTTTCAGATGACCTGTCTCATGCACTACAGTCAGGATATAATGACCGTTTTATAAAAATAACTTTTTTTAATAATATTTGCCCCATTTCTTCACTGCAGCTTTAACTTCCAGATGCTACTTTGATATATCTTTAGGAACAGTTATTGACATAGTTAAATATTGGAAACATGGAGGTCATTTGTAAATACATTTCATGTTTTGTGTATTACAAAGAGGATACCTTATCACAACTACTGCTTCATCTGCACAATCACCATCCACCTGCTGTCCACCTGCTGTCCTCCTGCTGTCCACCTGCTGTCCACCTGCTGTCCTCGGCGTGTCATCGCCCCTCCCAGTTTCCCTGATCCTCCACCTGTGTGCACACCTGCCCCTCATTAACCCATTTACTCCCTCAGTATAAACTCACCGGCCACTTTATTAGGTACACCTGGCTAGTACCGGGTGTTCTTCTGCTGCTGTAGCCCGTCTGCTTCAAGGTTGGACGTGTTGTGCGTTCAGAGATGGTATTCTGCATACCTTGGTTGAGTGGTTATTTGAGTTACTGTTGCCTTTCTATCATCTCCAACCACTCTGCCCATTCTCCTCTGACCTCTGACATCAACAAGGCATTTCTGTCCACACAATAGCCACTCACTGGATATGTTCTCTTGTTCGGACCATTCTCTGTAAACCCTAGAGATGGTTGTGCGTGAAAATCCCAGTAGATCAGCAGTTTAATACTCAGATCAGCCTGTCTGGCACCAACAACCATGTCACGTTCAAAGTCACTTAAATCCCCTTTCTTCCCCATTCTGATGCTCGGTTTGAACTTCAGCAAGTCATCTTCACCACGTCTAGATGACGTGATGCATTGAGTTGCTGCCATGTGATTGGCTGATTAGCTATTTGTGTTAACAAGCAATTGAACAGGTGTGCCTAATAAAGTGGCTGGTGAGTGTATAAAGCTGCCCAGTAACTCCAGTCTCCTAGCCTTTTTAAGTTGATTTTGATCCGCTTGCTTGATTCCCTTTTGGTTTTGTTTGCTGCTGACCCTCACCCTGCCTACCACTGATCCAACACTGATTTCTCTCTCAGCACCAGTTACAACACCTCAACACAGGATATCTGTTGATGCCGAGTACCGATCCAGTACCAACACTCTTTTTCCCAAATGTGAATCTGTATTTGAAAGGGATTGCTGTGGCAGTAGAAACAAAAGCCTGCTGTGACATTGTATTTATTGACGTCCCATTATGGCTTCTCTACGTAATAAGATCCGTATAAGTGCCAGTACCGATATCCCTACTGCATTCTGACAAATGAAAGCCTTCCTTTATCCGGCTACTGTTGTCTGCTGAGTCTGCATGTCTCTGTTTTGAACAGTGACACTAAGAGAGCCCACTAGGTGGCAGTAGTGTCTAAATTTGTGTTAGCAGTTTTCAAGAAAGTGGAAGCAAGGTGACATGTTTTTGGTTGGACAAGAGACAATCCATGTCATGCCATGTATTTTTGATTCATGTCAATAATATTTGTTCAGTTTTCTCAGTCTTTCAGGCTTCACACTTATGTGCGTGTGTGTGCATGTACGCACTACAATCACTGGGTCAAGTGAGTTTGGATCTCTATCGCAGTGTGCTTGACTTCAGCTTGTACGAATGGGTGGTTTGTTGTTGTTTTTGTACTTTTAGGTTATGGGTGTTATTGGGTTAAATAAGTTATTATGACCCATTGAAACGGTCACAAATGTATTGACAGTTGTGGAAAATGTTGTGTATGGAGGATGCACATGATATTAGCCACAACTCTTAGTGACATGTACATTGAAAAGAACTAGAGTAGATTATAACAATTTGCAACCATGCTATATTTTAGTTTAGGCAAATGACCCAACGGTAATATAAAGAATAAGACCAACACTGGACCAAAACAATCTTTTGTTTTGGGTCACCAAGACATCCAGTGCTGCTACATATTGCAGATCGTCTTTGATTTTTCAGTATATTTGTTTGTTTTCCTCCTGGTATCGCAGCTCTACATCCATTCACAGCATCCACTTGTTGGATTTGACCCTCCGTTTTGAGGCAGATGCTATTACATGAACATCAGCATACCTTAACGTTGTCACTGAATCAAACAGCAACAGCCAAACTAACACAGCAGCAGCCAGCCACAGTCACAACAAAGAAGAAAGAGAGAGAGAGAAATGAGGAAAGAGGCGAGATATGGAGAGAGGCAAAGATCTGAAGTAAACGCAGAGGAAAAGAGATATGGGAGAAGGATGTAGGATGAGAGCTAGATGGAGGGGGAGGTTGAGAGAGGAGAATGGGAGATAACAAAAAGGGACCAGATGAATGGAAAGGTGGTAAGAGAGAGAAGGAAAGGCAGAGGTCAGACAGCGGGGGTGGAAGTGATGCCTAAAGGGGAGGATGAAAGTGAGACAGAGAGGTAGGTAGAAGTGGAGGGAAGGAGAGCCGGGGGAAAAGACGTGTGAATGAGAGGTCCAGATGTGCTCAGTTTAGCAGCAGCAGCAGCAGCAGCAACAGAGCTGAAAGTCGGAGCTGGACTGACATCTAGTGGAAGGAAAACTAACAGCAGCTTACCTCTACTTTGTTTTTCTCCCTCATCCTGTTTTGTGTTTGCCATCTTTCCAGTAAGAGGTGGGATCAAGTCTTTGTTTTACAAGTCACAACTAAGTCTCAAGTGTTTGCACTCAAGTCCCAAGTCCTACACTTAGAGCATTGTAATGCCATTTTAACAACAGAGTAATAATATATCACATTTACAAAAATCATGAATGTGTTTTCAAATTTGTACTAAAAAGACGTTTTTGTTTGTTTTTTGACACATTTCTTTCTTTAGCTTAGTGATCCTCAAAGTGGGGTCTTCAAAATCATTTTCTATAAATTATAAAACTGTGCTGTTACTTTAGAAAGTACATATCTCCAGATGGAGACCATTTGGCCAATAACACAAGCATATTGCGTCCATTACTCCCACCAATGTTAGCTTTGGGCCAATAGAAACTCTGATATGATTGAGACACATCACGTCAACCTGTCATGAGTTACTTCACTCATTAAGCGAGCTGGAGAGCATGGAGAAATATTTGAGTCAGTCCACATCGTGAAGTGACGCTAAGACCAAACTAGCTAAATAGGACGACAGTTATATCGAGCGACAGCGACGGGAGACTGAAATGCGTCCTGTGTCTTCAGGTGCCGCGAACGAAACCATGTAGGCAAAACAAAGTGGCGTTAACGTGATTCAAACTGAAATGTGTTTCTGTTTGTCACTATCTAACAGGTCTGAAGTATTTAGGTTGAAACGTTTTAGAACACAAATAGTTCCAATGGCATCTAAGAGTACAAATAATAATAATAAGTCCAAGTGAAGTCACGAGTCATTGGTGTTAAAGTCCAAGTTGCAAATCCTTTTGATTTTGTCAAGTCGAGTCTGAAGCCATCAAATTTGTGACGAGCCTGACTCGAGTCCAAGTCATGTGACTGGAATCCACACCTCTAGGTTGCAGCTGTTCTTTTTCTGAATCCGATAAACTGATCAGCTACAACCTACTTATCAAGTCAGCTCAAGAGCTCATAATTTCAAGTGTTGTAGTGCAGGAAATCAGTCCTGACTGCAGTGTTCCATCTCTCTTTACCTTGGGACACGGCTGCTATCTCTGCTCATATTGAGGAGAGGTGTCCTATAACCTGTCTGGAAATGGAGGTCAGGCAGAAAACACATGCTGTGGGAGGAACTCCAAAACATTAAGCCATCAAATTAGTGTTAGGAATTAGAGAATACACACATCTGTTTGTTCAGGCGCTTCATCAAACACTTATATCTCTATACATGAAGACTGTATATCCAGTGTTCTTCACACTCCTCGGGGGAGCGACTGGCAAACTGAAAGGAAGTGTTGATTGTCTCTGAGATTTCCCTCCGTACATTTTTTTTTATCTTGGCTGCTGAGCGTCGGACTGAGTTTATCTCATATGTTTTCCTCCTGTTTGGTTTTCTGAAGATATTTCCAAAATTGTCATCACAATACATAGCTGAAGTTAGACATTGTAAAACAAAGTGACTGGATAAGGCTGACAACATTCATTACATGCTCTTCAGTCAAACTCCCCACGATATTCATTTATGGATGTGCCAATGATTACTTACAACGTTCTATGTTAATGGTGTGTTGGCAGATATAATTGGGATTTAAGCTTTGCATTCATTTTTGCATCTTATTTTTGCATGTTAACTTCCTTTTCCTTCTAGTTTAACTTCCATATACCAGGGATTCTGGATGCATGATAAATACAGGCCCTGGTTGATGAAATAATGTGCAGCTGATTACATAGAGATCAATCTGCAGTGAGTCATTGTGTTACTGTAAGAATCCATCACTCAGACCAGAGCAACAATATTGATTTGTGTGAAAAATGACTGTAATATAACATATTCAGGGTTGCCAGGCAATTATGAGAAATCACTTCACATCCGATCCGATTGATATTTGTCAGGCTGATATCTCCTGAGGATGTCCAGCAATTTGTCATAATTACAGAGATTGAATGGTGATTTTAATCCTTTTACATTTTTAAAGGATTAATAATCTGGACGCCTTGAACAGCTGCTGCTGCTGCTATTAAAGATGTCTTCTTATTTCCTGCAACTGAACATTTTATGACTGAGGTTTATCTGATTTCAGATGATATAACCTCCTTCTTCAATTTGAAATGTTGAAGTTATTTCTGATCCAATTAGCACATTTAAAGTCCTGCTTCCTGAAACGAATGCAATCTTTTCCACCAATATTAGCACACATAAGCAGTTTTTTAAAACGCTGGAAAACCCGCTAGAAATAGGTGACAGACTCCTTTCACATTGCCAGTAGACGAGTATGCCGTTCTGATTTTGTTTTTTCTGGTGTGTCGTCTAATGTTAGTAAACTGTAGAAAGCAGCATGGAGATCTGTTACTAATTCAGTCTCTCTTCAAACTCGGTACCGACTAATTTGGAACAAAGTTCAAGCGCTGCTTGGACGGAGACGGACAGGATTTGTGGCTGAAATGACAAAGAGTCACAGAAGTTGCACGAGAAAAAGGGGGGCGCCAATTAGCGTGTCCATAATTGCTGATCGGAGCTGGAGCCAATAAATACACGAGACTACTGCAGGGTCATTTGTCCTATGGCGATTGTAACCTTTCCCTCTAAAGACAAAAGCCAGATTTAGTGGTGGTTTTTATGTCCAGTGGGAAAGGGCCTTTAGAAATATTATTAATATTAGATTAGTGCTGTGCAAAAATATGGCTGAGCAAATCCTCCATGTCATCTCCTGCTACATTGATAACTGCAGCTCTGTGTTTACATGTCTGAACGCTGCAACTGCACATCTGGAGTGGTCCAGAATACATCTGCAAGGCTTAGGAACAACACTGACCACAGAGGGCACATTACTCCAGTTCTGGCTGTGTTACATTGGAGAGGTCAATTTATGATCCTTTAAATTACATTTTAAAGGGGTACTCCAGTGATGGAATATGCCATTTCCATAAAGTGGGGGACTCTAGAGACAAATAAAAAAAAAAAGAATGACCAAAGTCAAAGCAGCAGAGGCTGCGATATCCTGACTTTAGCCCCTAGTATTAGTCAAGGTACACTTACATTATACTTATTATACATACTTATACATAGTTACACTTACAAATATATATTTCTAATGTTTTTAACGTCAGCATCAAGACTCATGAGGTGTCTTTATTGACATAAAAGAACAACATGCGAAACACAACAAAAACTCATAAATACGATAAATCACCTCTGAGGGAAATGATGGTGACTGACAGTTTAAATCACACAGTAAATTCATCCATCACAGCTGCGGCTCAAACTGCTAATATCATACAACTCCTCTCATTCTGTGTTGAGTGTCAACTATTATTCAAATATTGCTGTTTTCATGTGACAGGTTTGCAATTCCACTTTTTGCTACTTCCATCTTTTATCCAGCCGATTAGACTCTTGTCAGGCTATTAAATAGGCGTTATCAGCGACTATAAGCCCCATAGATGTGGATCAATAAGGGCCTAATACACCCACTAGGTTTTATCGTCTCTTCACATGGTAGATCACCGAAAGAAGGTATAAAGAACACAACAGTGACCTCTAGCAACTGTGGTAATTATGACAGGAGCAGAAGACGGGCGCTGTAATATAGACAGTGTGAAACTCAATAAGGGGTTGAGGTTGGGTTTTCACCCAGGAGACTGGAGTTCGCATCCCATGGGAAACCAACAATGTGTACTGTTGTTGTTTTTGCCTAAACCTAAAGAAGTTGTAATTTTATTGCCTAAACCTAAAGAAGTTGTCGTTGTATTGCCTAAACTTTAGTGGGGGGGTTTTTTTGCCTAAACCTAAAGAAGTTGTAGTTTTATTGCCTAAACCTAAAGAAGTTGTAGTTTTATTGCCTAAACCTAAAGAAGCCTTTTTGTTTGTGTTCAAAACATGACGTTTCATTCCGTTTTACATGTTATAACATGTTGTTTTTAAGTTTCACTTCCACTGTTACAATGTCGTAGGCTCCTAATGACCCACATCTATGGTATTTGATGGCCTAATAACAGTCAAATTGGGTGTAGCATCTTGAGTTGAAGGAGTGATCCAGTAAATAGTCATTTATGTATTTATAAAACTCTTCCCAAACTCACTCTGTCCTGGTTGTTCATTTGGCTGAGTTTCAAATATGTCTACCATCTATCCTGTTTGTCTCTGCTCCTTAATAAAGCAGAAATGTCATTAGATATTTAATTCAAAAATACCAAGCTCCAAAATATATTGTCGTCAAGCTAAAAACACGTTTTTTTCTTCCTGAAAAGTCATATTTTCATAGATGTTTTTAGTTCAATAGCAAAGAAGTCAAAATTTCTGACAATGTGTGTGTCCAAAGCAATCACATAGTCCTGAAAGTGTTTCAAATGACTCTCTTTTGAACAATGTGGTCATGTCATCGTGGTGTCGTCTCCTGCTCAGCAGCAGTTACTTGCCTCCTGCGTCTGTTTTTCCCCTCCCAGCCACAGAGGGGCGCTGTTGATCTTGGCACTCTGGGCCCTGGCCTCTTTCGACTCGCCCTGCATACCCCCTCCCTCACTGGCCACGCGCTTGTGGATCTCAGAGGCCATGGTGAGGAAAGCCCTCTCCACATTATCAGAGCTCTTAGCACTCGTCTCCAGGAAGGGGACCTTCAGAGACGAGGCCAGGTCCTGCAGGGAGACAGAGGGGGGGTGGGAGAAAAGGATCCAGGGATCAAGGAGGGAGACGAAATGTAAGAAATAATCACAAATATGCAAAATCATCCAATACCACAGTGTGAAAGTACTCCATGAAGTCCTGCATAAAAGTATTAGCAGGTGTGCTCATGATGAAAAGTACTCACTGTGAAAATGAATCCCCTCAGAGTCTTAAATTATTGATGAGTTGACATGTAAGCAATTTAATATTGTAGGGGGTGTAACTGCTTTATATTCTGTTGGGTATCTTAAAACTACACCATCATAATTTATGAGTTTACATTATGTATGACAGGTACACAAATCTGCAAAGCAACTCTAGCCTTCAGATAAACGTAACGGAGGAAAAGTGGAAATTCTCCCAAAGCTAAAAGTTACTTTGAATTTTCATCCAGCGCCACCATCAGGTCAAAGTTCTGATTGCCTTCAGTTCATGACAGGAACTCTTAAAGTAATCACTGAATCACTGTCCACCTCAGTTGTACTTTAAAAATGATTGCAAACGTAGCATGCAAAACGTTAGCATTGTAGTTCAAATATGACACAACTAACAACAAACTCAGGACAAACTTTACATTTTGAGGCCCAGGCACACCAAACCGACGTTAAAGAACTAGCAGCGACAAAGGCCAGCCATTACGTCGCCTTTGTCTTGGCCAAAAAGTTGTACTCGAACACACCGCAAAGACCACGTACGTTCTACGCCTGTGTGAGAGGAAATAACTGTCCACACCAGCAGGTGGCGGTAGTCTGTATTTGTCTTTCAAAAAGGGAAACCGGAAGACCTAAACGGTGGATATGCACGCCGTTGTTATGATACGTACATGAAACAAACTCTCACTCACCACTTAGCTCCATTCCAGATGGCCATGTCATTGTGAAAACATTGTGTGTTGAAATGATCAGAGATGAATGTTTCTCCGTCCGTTTTTCTTCTCGTGTACTGATTTGCTTAATCTGAACAGCCACTCAGCGTGATTTCTCTCACAGACGAGCTCCGCTGCAGATTCAACATGCTGAATCGGCCGAAAAGCCTCCAACACGGGCAGACTAGAGCCGACGGTGCAGGACACACCGCCGTGTGTCAGGGCCTTTAACATTTTGGTATCGAAGGCGTTCTGGTTTCCGTTTGTATTCCGAGTAGTATCGACAAATCACGTTTGAGCCGGCTTTGATTGAATGCAGCCAAACAGTCCGTGAAGAGGCCAAAAGAGGCGGTACTCATTGGGCAAAATGCTATCGTCTGACGATGATTTAGCTTTTTTATTGGATTAAAATTAGCTTGTAAACTGGCTGCTTGTGAAACAATCCAGTCATACACGTCGTCTCTCAACTCCAACTCCGGTCTCGCCATCTCAAGTTGCTAATCGGACTGTAAATAATGAGCAGCACAGGGAAACAGAGGTCTACACCAGAACCCCAGAAATATAGCCCCTTGTCCGTCATCAGTTCCGATAGCCGACGGGTTCCCAGATTGCATTTTGCCCTGCAAGGAGGATCTACAACAACAATGTTGTCGTTCCATTTTTTAAGCATCCAATTTAGTTTTCTTACGTTTAATGAGCATTCCAGCTGCTACAGTGATGGTTGGAGTTGTTTAATAGTATTTAGAGGTGTGTAGCCTGTTACCTGAGCAGTTGCGGCATCCACCACTTTCTTACTAACAAGGTCAGACTTGTTCCCCACCAGCAGCCTGGAGACGTTTTCACAGGCGTAACGATCTATCTCGTCCAGCCACTGCTTCACATTGTTAAAGGACTCCTGTGGAGGAGGAGGAGAGGAGAAGTTAATGTTCAAACTCTCCCCTATTATTGTGTTGATGATGTGGCAGAAACACACACTGACCTGCTCAGTGACGTCGTAGACGATGATGATGCCGTGAGCTCCTCTGTAGTAGCTGGAGGTGATGGTTCGAAACCTCTCCTGACCTGCTGTGTCCCACTGAGGGAGACACGCAGAGAGGAAGATGGTGTGAAAGTCAGTCCCGACTCAGTTACACCGAGTTTTCAAGACACTTCTTTGCTTTAACAAACAAACAAGATGGTGTTTCCCAATGAGAACCCACTTCCCCGACAAACTCTTACAATCTGCAGTTTCACTGTCTTGCCGTCCATGTCGATGGTCCTGATCTTGAAGTCGACTCCGATGGTGGAGATGTAGCTCTCGGTGTAGGTGTCATCCTGAGGGGGTGTGTGACATACGATCAACAACACACAGTACATGTGTTTAAAATGAAGTGTGTGTGTATATGTGTTTAGAGGCCTACCGCGAAGCGCAGCAGCAGACATGACTTTCCGACTCCAGAGTCACCGATCAGAAGAAGTTTGAACAGGTAGTCACTGGAGGGGGATAGATGTACACATACGTAAAAACATTCAGTGTGTCCCACTAGGATGCAGAAAGGGGAGGGTTAATGTTTGTCATTAAGTAAGTTTTGTAGATATTAATCATGATGTTATATTCTGTAAACAGCTATTGAAGACGTGAAGTTAAAGTTACTGGGATGTAAACAAGCCTCCTGAGCTGTATTGTCCATATTAGGCTATACAGGCTGTTCTCATACACCGTCTGTAGCTATGCGAAAAGTAATGCACTGTAATACTCATATATCCCACGGAATCAATTTGTAGTATATAAGTATAAAGAACGACAAACGTCACGTAGGCGAGGAGGTCGTGGTGGGTTTGTCAAAAAACACCAGACTTCCACCCAGGACGCCGTTGTTCATGTCCCGTGTGAAACCAGAAGTCAACGTTTATTACTTATTCGTCACATAACTTCCATACTGAAGTTGCATAATTTCCGTATAGTTATTTTAATCCAAACCACAATCTTTTTCCTAAACCTAACCAAGTAGTTTTGTTGCCTAAACCTAGCCAAAGATGTTTGCTGTGAAGTATGTACTGTTCTGTTGTATGAGGATACGTTGAACTGTATAGTTTAATAGTGATTAGAGACTGTGGCACATTACCTATTAAAATCACCTCCTATTACTAACTAACAATAATCTTCAGATCAAAAGAAATTAACAAAGAAAGTAACAGAACGGAGCACAGTTGTGTGGGAGAAGTCACACTTTCTTCATTAGTTTGATGTGGCAACTGACGAACTACAATACCCATAAGCCACAGGGGCCTAGTGACCTAACTGCAAGTTACCTGCAATAGACTATGCAGAAAATGAACTAGACGTTTTCTTCTGTAACCCTGGACGCCTGATTCACAACTACAACATCACCTATGTTGTATTTCATATTGTACATACATACATATAGAATTAAAGCAACATATTTAAATAAGGGGCTCAGTTAACACATGAGCACAAAGCTGCAAATATATCTCCCTGAACACTTTATCCAGGTCAGAAACAAGGCTCTTATATTGTCTCCTAACTTTTCATGTCAGCAGTCACTGTTGGAGAGAAGATGTCAGTGTCTTCACAGTATATGTGTCACACAGCATACAGAAAGAAACAACACTTACTATTCAGGATTCATGATCGGTGAGGTGGCTCCAGGTGACACGACAAAATAAAGAATCCCTGAAATTGAATCCTGAAGATAGAAACAGTCAGATTATCTCAGACTGTGATGTTGTTCTATATCTGTGTGTGTGTATGATTATTAGTGTGTATGTGTCGGTATCTGTCCTTTGGAGGGCAAAAGGCAGAATAAGCCGGAGCTACCGGCTGACTGATGAGCTGACTGGTTCAGATGCATTATTTATTAATAAAGACCAGCTCAGGTTACACTGGGGACAGCACCTGGAACCAAGACGCTCACAGAGACAGACGAACACTGCATTGCTATTGAATACAATCACCCTCTAAACTAAACTTCACATTCGACTCATTTATATGCTCTTTTCATTTTGGTGATGGTATTTCTGATGTATTGTTTCAGTGGTGAGCTGCACCACGCTGCGCCTCTGTTCTTGACCGACATCATCTCAAACTGACGAGCGTCTCCTGTGCGTAATACGTCACCGCAGCTCTGAAACATCAAAACAAACAAGCAGGAAGTCGTTCTACTGGAACCACCCGTGAAACTACAAATAACACAAGAGCAGCATGTGAGCTGCAATCACCGAGACACTGATATCACAGATGGTTTACAAAAAGCAGAGTCATGTAATAATTCTCTGTGGGTTTGTCACTACTGGTGACATCTTTCTCATAGGTACATCATTTGATCCATTGTTTATATAGATATATTAGCAGCTGTATAAAAAGTCTGGATTATATTACAACTTGGGTCTTATTTTTGTAGTTTTGGTCATCATGTCAATTGCTTATAACTTTGTACTCATCAAAGTAATAACTGAGATCAGGCAACACAGCGACGTCTAATAAAACGTCAGACAGGCAAGAAACACGTTCAGACTGGGATCCGATTGGTTGTAAACAAACCAACAGATGATTGAAACACTCCATGAAGGTAAAACTGAAGTGAGAGCACCCAGAATATCTGAAATCATTCCTCAGTGCACAGAGTAAAGCAGCAGTCATAGAAATATATAAAGCAGTCATAGAAAATAAGTCTTCATTTTCAAACCCTCTGATTTGTGTGATGGTTAAATCATATTATGAAAATGTCACTTAATGTCACTTAAACTCCTTCTAAGAGACAAATTGTCTGTTTTCTTTTGCTCTCCTCCTGAGGACACTTGGTGCTCAAAGGAATAAACAACACACACAAAAGCTTTCACACATGCGAGCCTACGTACACAAAACAGCACTGATGCACACAGAGCCACTTAAACACAGTGCACTTATCTGCCTGCGGGCGAAGGATGTGGCTGATTATTCCTGTAATGAGTGGTGAGTTGTTGTTCTCGCAGCTCTGAGTTGAAGCATGCTGTTGGTATTATACGATCACTGCACTTTAATGGTTTAACGGAGCTGTTTATCCTAAACTGGAAGTTGGAGTCAGTCAGCTGAGTCGCACATAATGAACATTTACCCATTTAAACTGTAATTTATCTTTTATTGTTGATTTACTGATATTAAGGTTCAAATGCTGGCACTCTGACACTCAGACATTAATAAAAACAATATGCAGGAAAACACTGTAATTTACAGATAATGATTGAGGTTGAAACTATCATCTGACAGCAACTTAAAATGTTGGTTATTGAGCATAAAATATAGTATTAATCAAACCTGACCAAGGCCACGTCCACATCAGTGGGCTATCTCCGGTTCTGAAAAGTGAAGCCAATGCTGAAGTCTTAGAACTTTAACCCTTTCACAGTGGGTTTTCACTTCATGAAAACTTTTCTAGTCACCTGAAAATGTCTTATTCAGCGTTCAGTTGTTCTTAGCTCCACCCTCTCGTGTCAGTTCTGGTTGCAAAAAATCAACGTGGCAACGTCCACATACCAAGATGGCAAACTCAAGGCTTCAAAACAGTAGTCCACAAACCAATGGGTGACATCACGGTGACTGCGTCCACTTCTTAGATACAGTCTATGGTCCACACTAATGCAGACTGTAGACACTAATTTCTAACTTTTCCTTGACATATAGACCAGACCGGCATCACGTCATCAAGCGCCGATCACTAAAGCCACGCCCCCTTTTGGGGGAGAGAATCACATAAGGAGAGAAGGCCGAAAAGCGGGTTAACCAAGGTTTTCACACTGAGATTTGAGGCACGTAAGATGCGTGAATATTCACTGTCAGTGTGGTAGATTGCTAAAAGATGCTGGTTACAGTTACTACTGATGGATAGTTAGCTTGAATGGGAGGCTGCTGCACTAAAGCGGCATCAGACTGTCATCTCCAACTAAATCTCAGTCGATAGATCAAACAGTTGTCTATTAACAGGTTGGTTATTTACAGAATTAACCTGACGATACCTGGTGATTCAATCAAATATGTATAGATGTCCAGATAAGCAATATCTGGCCACTGTGTTGGGTCATTGATCCACATTTTGGTCATTTCATATCCTCTATTTGTCTCTGCTCTCCTCACATCTTCTGTCCTTGTTTGCTTTCCTGTCCTCTTATCTCCTCTCCTTCCTTCCTTTCATTTACTCTTCTTTCCTTTCCTCTCCTCGCTTCCTCTCCTCCTATTTTAGATTATGGACAGAGGACAAAGTGAAAGCGATTATTCACCGCTGATTCCCGTGTGTGACCCCCCTGGTCACGGGAGCGAGCAGGGAGCAGGGGATTGTGGGATATGCGATGGCTGAGCAGCTGTGATGGGGTCAGGGGTCAGCAGTCCTGACGACGGCCTGTTGCCGGGGCAGAGGCGGCGGCGCGGTGGTTGCTAGGGGCAGGAGCAGGCTTTGTGGTGCTTCTGATGGAGCATGGAGGTGGGAAAACTGGGGGAAGGGACCGCAGAGAAAGAGAAGAAATAAAGAACGAGAAGAGAAAGAAATTAACAAAGAGAGGGTTAGAAAGCAAGAGGAAGGGTGGGAAAATGAAGTTACGTATATTCTAAAGAGATAGAGACGGGGGAGACACACGGAGGAATTACAGAACGTCTTTTAGTTTTAACTCAAAAAAGTGCAAACTTTCTATTTCTTGTGAAGGCTATGCATGCTGTACAATAATGAGTGGAAACAGGCGGTTTCTGGAGGACTAAAGAAGTCTTACAATCTTTAAATATGCTGACTGTGTTCAGAACATATCAGGGAGGAATGAAAGAAGAACTGACTCTTAAACATCTGACAAATTCAAATTCATTGAACCAACTAGTCAGTATGTATTTAGGTTAACTAACCGTTACATACTGCTTTACTAGTGTCTCAAAGTGTCTTAAACCAGAGGTGGAATGTAGCAAAGTACATTTACTGGAAGTATAAATTCAAGGTACTTGTACTTTACTTGAGTATTTCCATTTGATGCAACTTTATACTTCTACTCCACTACATCTCAGAGGGAAATATTGTACATGCATCTCCAAATTTGGGGATTTTGAATTGATTGATTGAATTGAATGTTTGTGTTTTTCTGAGCAGTATCAGTTAAACTTAGCACAAACATCCTTAATCCAGAAACATCAAATATCATAGTAAAACACTGATGGGGAATATTTGTACTTTAAGTACATTTTGCTGATAATACTTAAGTAATTTTATTTATAGGTTTGTCCTTTTACTTATAGCGGTGTATTTTCACTTTTCTTTAAAAAAAAGTACAAGTAAAGGATCTGAATACTTCTTCCACTGCTGACAGAAAGTGTGAGAGTGTATGTCTGTGTTCAGCAGCAGATGTGTGTGTGATACCGTGTTTATATGCGTGTCTCAGACAGACTGGTGTGTGTGTGTGTGTGTGTGTGTGTGTGTGTGTGTGCAGGTCTGTGGATGGAGTTAAACCGGTCATTGTTCCTACCAGTGTGTGTCCCAGGAGACCTGAGGGAGCGGGAATAAATAGGTGCTTTTCACTATTCACCCTTATTTTACCACGCTCCCTGACTCCTGCATGTGTGTGTGTGTTTGTTTGTCAGCCTGTGTGTGCATGTGTGTGTCTGTGTGTGCCTTTGAAAACACGTAGTGTTGAGTCTGCAAGAGTGTGTGTTGAAGATTATAACTGGAAATAAACCATCATAAAACATCTGTTTGGTGATCACAATAAAAACACAGACATTTTAGTAGTAAAACTGAAATCCTGATCAGATCCAAAACCAAATATGATTGAATTAAAAAGATTAATCTTTACATATAAATAAAAACTCTGAATGCCCAGCGAGATTTACTGACATGTTTTACTCCCTTTTCCCAAAACTGAACTAAAAAGTTGTCAAATAAAACTAAAGGCTGAAAATAAAAGCTAAAATGGAAAAAAGTTTTTTAACTAAAAGCTAAAATAGAAATAGATAAGGAAACTAAGGTGAACTTAACTTTATGATAACTTTACGTTAACTTTACATTAACTTTGCATTTATGAAAATAAAACATTTGTGTGAGCATTCATCTGTGTGTATGTGTGTGTATCCGTCTATGTGTTGTGTGTGTGTGCACACTGTTGTTGCTATTGGTTGAAGATTTATGTGGAGTCACTTCATCCCTTCGCTCTTTTCCCTGGGGGTGTGTGTGTGTGTGTGTGCGTGCGTGCGTGCGTGTGTGTGTCTGTGTGTGTGTGTGTGTGTGTGTGTCTGTGTGTGTGTGTGTGTATGTGTGTGCACCCTGAGGCCAATTAGGAGACAGATAATTAACCTCATTGAAACTGGATGCTGAATGAAGGCCTTATTGGAGAGAGAGAGAGAGAGAGAGAGAGACAGAGAGAGAGAGAGAGAGAGAGAGAGAGAAATGTGCACATTTTCATGCAATTTTGCCTCCTACAATTTATGTTGTTTTTTTTGTGGGGCTTTGACCCAGCAGGTTAAAGTTTTCTGTACATTTTCTATTAAGTTTAAAAAGTAGGCCTACTAAATATTTTATTCATAAAAATACAGAGACACTGAGAATGTATTTAATATGATCTGATTATTCAGTCAGAAAGAGAGATGTTTATTATGTGATTGAATAATAAACTAAGAGTGGAGGATGGATAAAACAATTCATAAACACTAAACGCGTACTGTTAATGTTAATCCATCATCATTAGTCTCTCTTTCTCTCTGTGTAATGCAACCTTCCTCTTCCACAGTAAAGACTATTCTTCCCTGCAGGAAACATTCCAAGATGAAATTTAATTTCCCTGTTTGAGTTTTGAAGTAAATTTCATTTTATGCAGGACTTTCCCTTCACTAAAGCAATCTCTTTTTCTTTATAGATTAATTTCCAGTTCCCTATATGCACTGCAGTCTTTGTCACTAGCTCTGCTGTTGTAGCTTCACCAGGAGGACAAGCACGGTTCACTCCATCCCCCCCAGTTTCACCATCTTCCATGTAGCCTGCCCAGCCAACCAATGTTTGTCCAACTTGGAGGTACCACTACTGAGATATCCACCTAACTCTGCAACTCGGTGTTGCTTTAAACCTTTTTTATCTTGGTTTTACGGCACACTTAAAGTCTGGGTCAGTCTCCAACAGCAGTAGGCCGTTGTTTTCAACAAATAAGCTCTGATATAACCGCTGCACACTACTTCAACATTTAGCAACTAAAAAGCTAAATATTATTCTCAGGAGTTGGTGGGAACGATTTAGTTTTATGACGGAATATTTGATTTTGATCAAAAGGGAACATTTCTAAAAAACATCTTCTTAGCTTTACTATTTGTAGTGTCCTCCAAGATATCAAAACTGGACTTGATCTTAATGAAAATAAGACTGAGATCATTATGTTTGAATTGACTTATTGGATGACTCTGTGTTCTTGGCCCTTTAGCTTTTCAAAATCGACCTTTTGTTAAGAATCTTGCCGTGATTATTGACAGCTCTTTCAAATTTGATAAACAAATTAGTTCAGTTCAAACTAGCTTTTTCGACTTTCAGCCGAGGTAAAGGCCATCTCTCTCCCAAAGATCTTGAGATGTATTTCTTTATATGTGGATGTAGAGCAATCGTCTCTTCATCGTCTGCAGTTAGTACTGAATGCAGCAGCCCGTCTTCTCACCGGAAAAATTAAACAAGATCACTGAACACCAGTTCTGGCCTCCCTCCACTGGCTCCCTGTCCGTTTCAGGATTGATTTTAAGATTTGATTTGCTTGTTTTTAAGGTTTTAAATGAGCTGGCGCCACCTATATCTCGCAGAACTCTTGTATCTTCATATTCCAGCGAAAACACTGAGGTCGATCAATCATCAACACAAAGCTTTCATTCAGGAGGCCGCTGTTTGTGTCCGGTACGTTAAGTTTCACTTTCAGGTAGCAATCAGCTGTTCACAATGTTAAGTCACATTTTCACTGCACAAATGTAGTCATTTTAAGCCCAACCATGTTGTTTTTTTCCCAACCTAACTAAGTGGTTTTGTTTAATTCACAACATTAATCACGTGTTTTTACTGTGGCCGAAAAGTGATGCCAATGGGTCTGCCCAAAATGCCAAAATGTCTAGATTTCCGAGTGGAAAAGTACCCGAATCTTCCGGCAATCAATCAACAACTTTCTGTAACTTATACCACATTACAGAGCCTGTGAAAAATGTAATGGGAGAAAGTGTTTTGCCTTTCTGCAGCTGAGGTTATTACTGTCCAATTAAACCAGTAAATCCAACAGGGAGGAAACTGTTTTTACTGGCAGAACAGTTTGCTTTGATTTAAATGATGCTGAGGTTTTTCCTCTGCTGATTGTGAAGCTAATATAGAAACATTAGCTGCAAAGATAGTATGGTTACATCTCTCTTCATATCTCAGGAGCTTTCTTCCTCTCTGTTTCCAGGTTTTTTCTGTCTGTGTCGTGCTTTACTTCCTCTTTTATCTTGTTGTTGTTTCCCCCTCTCTATAGAGGCTACATGTGTATTTCTGTCTCTAGATGACTCCCTTTCTTCTTGTTCTTCCTCTCTTTGCATCTCTTGGTGTATGTAACCCCACCTTCGCTCTCTCTCTCTCCCTCTCTCTGTCTCTCTCTCTCTCCAGTGACAGCTGGCGTCCGTTTTCCCGCCAACAGACCAGCTGTCCATACTAACCAGCAGTATTTGTGTGTGTGTAACAGGCAGTTCCTCTCTGTCAGTTTCTATGTCTCTCTTTCTCTCACACACACACTTCACAGACAGGAAGCAACATGACACTCGTATTAAAAGATCTCTCTCCTCTGCTACTGCAGGAAAGACACACACACACACACACACACACACACACACACACACACACACACACCAGTATTGAGTTAACACACTGTCACAGCCTCTCTGTTAGCACACCATTAAAGGTAAAGCTGTAATCCTATCTTGTCCTCCATCTCTGCTCATAATCATTTCCTGTGTGTTTCTGAGAACACCCGTCACTCAAACCTTATCGGCGTTACAGTGACATCGTCTTCCTTTTTCCCTTTGAAGTCGTGCTGAAGTGTGAATTTCTGTAGCTGTCACTCTCTTCTTTGTTGGTTTAGCCACGGTGGCTCACGTTAACGCCGTAGTTCTTCCTCTACTTTGATCTGTTCTAACTCAAACATAAACTTTTGTCCAGAAGAGGAATTTTGTGAAGGTTGTGTTTGTTTGTCTCTTAGTTAGTATGGTACATCAGACTTAATCATTTTGGGACATGGGACATTATTTTTTCATGACATGTTGACTCAATTATAAGGCGTAAAAGTGACTCTTTTCTTTTCTCCCCAAATTTGACAAATAACAAAAAAGAAGCCCACAAAAGTTATCAATTTGTTTTTTCATGTTCCGTACGGTTGTCCTGTAATTAGTGGTCATGTTACCCTTACCAAAAAGAAGCTTATCCATTAGTATACTTCTATTACATTTAAAATAAGAGAGTATACTTTCAGTTTACATTTAATGTACTTATCAGAGATATACTTAACAAAAGTATACTTAAGTTTACAGAAAAGTCGAAGTATACTTGGCTTATACTTGTGCTTAATCTTTGGATACTTAATAAAAGTATAATTAAGTATTGTTTTGCCTTATAGACGTACAGAAAAAAATACTTGGCTTGTAGTTGTGCTGACTTTTTGATAGAGTAGCCTATTAAAGTGTGTGAGAGTTTGTAAACTGATGTTTTGATATGGATTTACTTTAATTCATCAATAATTTTGCACGTGTTTAGGGAAAAACATTGTGTTTTGAGTTAAAATAACTACAAAGACAACTACGCGTTTTTGGTTTCACACAGGATGCGAACTCGCAGTCTCCTGGATGAAAACCCTGTGTTTTGTCACACTGTCTATACTACAGCACCTGACTTCCGCTTCTGCTCCTGTCATAATTACTACGGTCGCTAGAGGCCGCTGTTGTGTTCTTTTATACCTCCTTTTGGTGATCTACCACATGAATAGATGATGAAACCTTCTAGTGGGTGTAGTAGGCCCCTACTGACCCACATCTATGGGGCTTATAGCGACTGATAACGCCTATTTATTTAATAGCCTGACAGTCTAATCGGCTGCACAACTCAAAGAAATCCTGAAAAGACACTTACAGTAACTTCTTAAATTTAAATGATCAGTTGTCATAAGTGATTGACTCTAATGTTGCACAAGCCATACTTGTACAAAAGCCCAAATATTCTCAAGTTTTCTTCCAAAAATCATAGCCACCATCAGCCAATCAGCATGAGTGTCACATTCATTGTTCCAGATGCTTCTTAAAGGGACTGTTTGTAACTTCTTACATGTGTAAATCATTGCAGGTCGGTGTCCCATGCATGCTCGCATGTGGCTATGCTGTTCCAACGCAAACTACACAGAAGCACCAAAACCGCAAAGTTATATCTAGTGAAACAGTGTCAACACTTCCTGCTTCAGCCCCCCGACCAGAAGACACAGGGGAGACCGTATCTTTGGTCTCCACGGCCGAAGTCTCTGCTGTACTCTGCTCCTCTGCCTGCCTTCACTCACACACCGCGCTTGTTCTCACTCGCTCTCTTGCTCCACCTCTCAAGTGCATGCCCGCACACTACACACTGCAGAAGAGTTAGTTTAGCTCTGAGAATATCTAGTGAATGTACAGTGGACGTTTGTGCAGAAATAAATGCTGCAGCTCCTCCAGACCAACAGAGGTTTCCTGTGATGTTTCCTGCTGCTGAGTGAATAGACGGGGCTCCGGAGCGAGTAACGGTATCGTCTCCGACCAAAACTCCGGTGTCTCCCCTGTTCCTTCTGACCGCGGTCGGGAGGCTGAAGCAGGAAAACACAGTATCAGCATCGATTCATGGAGAGACTTTCATCTGGTCAGCTAACATTACTGCCAAGCAGGTGAAATATAGAGCGATATTGTGGTAGTAACTGACGTGTGTTGCCTGACTGTTTTGAGCGATGCTCGTTCATGTCTGTATAGAGCGAGCACAAGTGCGAGTGCGAGCACAAGTGCAAGCGCGAGCAACAGGACGCTGACTTTCGTTGACTTAACGGCCACAGGTGTCGCTGTTAACAAGCAATTTCTGATTCTTACATAGAGTCCCTTTAAAAGTATATATATTATTACACTACAAATGTAGGCTTCAAGTGTCATAACGTTTGAAAAACAACCCTGATGTGTAAAGTTGATATCTAGATTCTGTATTTGCATACAGGAACACACACACACACACACACACACAGTCAACTGTAAACCACCATACAGAGTTCTGGCTGTATACTCTCTAACTGACGGCAGCTGTGTTCGTTAACCCCTCGTCGCTCAAACATTACCACACAGCTAACCGCACACACACACACATATATGCAGAGAGGAAGCCTTGTAACACCCGTTGTGTCTCGTTAACTGCTCGGATTATCAATGCGAAGCAATGGATGTGGTCAAAGCGACTTACTTGCTTATCAACACCATGAGACTACACACACACACATATTGCTCAATTAGTTCCACTGGTTCATGTCAATGGTAGACACAGGAAAACACAGGATGTATGTGTGTGTGTGTGTGTGTGTGTGTGTGTGTGTGTGTGTGTGTGCGCGTGTGCGTGTGTGTGTATATTTGTTTTTATGTCTGCCATCAAGATTTGTACCAGACCACCCCTGTAACACACACACTCACCCACACTCTCTCTCACACACACACACACCTCTGTTGACCCTGTTTCTCTTCCTGTAGTAATTATGTCACGGTGTGTTTGGTCTGCAGACCTGTTGACAGGAGACACGTGTAATTGTGAACACACACACACACGCACACACACACATAAATGCGCTGTTGCTTGTGTATCGTTCTCTTTACCCTGTGTGTATAGACGTGTGTGTGTTTTCTCTGTTGAATCCAGCCTTTTAGCAACAGACAGAGAAACAAGTTTTAGAAAAAAGGTTCAAACTGAACTGTTCAACTCAAACAGTAACGCTTCCATTTCAGCAGATACGTCATATTTTACGACTGCATCCGGCTGACTGGACAGATTCCTTTGACGTGTTTGTTGCCATGTACAGACAGCTCATTACCTCCGCCAAGGCCGAAGGCCTCGGAAGGAGGTTATGTTTTACCGGCGTTGGTTTGTTGGTTTGTTGGTTTGTTTGTTGGTTTGTTGGTTTGTTGGTTTGTTGGTTGGTTGGTTGGTTTGTTGGTTTGTTTGTTGGTTTGTTGGTTGGTTGGTTGGTTTGTTGGTTTGTTTGTCGGTTTGTTGGTTGGTTGGTTGGTTTGTTGGTTTGTTTGTTGGTTTGTTGGTTTGTTTGTTGGTTTGTTGGTTGGTTTGTTGGTTTGTTTGTTGGTTTGTTAGTTTGTTTGTTGGTTTGTTGTTTTATTTGTTGATTTGTTGGTTTGTTGGTTTGTTGTTTGGAGGATAACTCCAAAAGTCCT
>CAKAOI010048091.1:129340-146988 GCA_916701655.1 Sebastiscus albofasciatus
CTCAACACACAAATCCAGAAAGAGTGTGGATATGTGTGTGTGTGTGTGTGTGTGTGTGTGTGTGTGTGTGTGTGTGTGAAGGAGACTAGAGAAGACATAATCATTTCAGTTTACCACACAGGAGAGCATGTTTTTGTGAAATAAGACCAAGAGGGAGAAGTACTATTAGAAGAGAGGAAGCTGGCTTGATGAATGGAACGTGGCCGAAGACAAAGTGAAATATCCTCCTTCTTGCAGCTTGTCGTGACACGGTTGTTTGTGCGACCTCACCAGTGCCAGGTCCCTGCTTGGTGATTTATCCACCTCTGTATAACAGTCACTATAACTGCCTGGGGGTCACCATTCATCTCTCAGCTTCAACGACATGTTCATTTCTCAACTGTAGTCACCATTAATCTTTATAACTTTTCACTTAAATCAGCCGTTTAAAAAACTCCTATCAGGGCTGGAAATATTTCCTGGCACTTTAGAAAAAGACCCATAAATCACCAGCTTAAAAGCAGATAAAGCTGCTGTGGTACTGTGTGCTTTATTGGCACTAACAGAGCGCTGTTAGAGTTGAAGGTTTTATTCCCTGGGTACAAAAAGAGCAAAATACTGCTACTGCTACAGAATGAATAGCATATATAAGCAGCGCATGATAGGGTTGTTATTTTTGCTACTAATTTCAGTTTTAAAAATGATTTTTGATCGCCATCATTGGTTGATTAGCATTGGATTATTAAAAACTTTAAATGATGAGGTCATGGTGGAAGTGCAATACACCGACACTGAAGTGTCCCGATACACACAGATAATGGACAGATGAGGAGGAGGAAACGAGGCGATGGACAATCTGATGGCTATGGCCTTCATATACATCAATGTGGGCATTAAAGTGGGAGCAAAGTACCACCACCACGACAAACAAACCCAGCAGGTTACAACAATAGACTGGCTTCGCAAACAGGATCACTTGACGATCCACCCTGAAATGGAAATGACCTAAAAGAGCCAACATCCATAACAATGGGCAGACACAGGGAGGAGATGACGATGAATATTAAAAGTATGAATTGTTTTTAAGTAAACAGATGGTCGGCCACATGTGGAACTGCAACATTACCTGTAAGAGGATGCACTCACAGCAATTAAAGAATTCACTGGCAACACATGCCTCTCTAGAAACAAGGTCCCGCTTTGCTCATTGATAACCAACACTCAGTGAAAACTCCTCAGTTAGGTGTTGACTGAATAAAAAAACATTTTCACACCACTCACACTCAGTGCATCTCGAAACCTCACAAGATAAAACAATAACTATCTGCATGGTTAGATGACGACAGAATTGTTGTATGTTGTTTATTGTAAGTATGTATTTTGTTCAGAGTTAGGAGCTGCATGCAGCTCCAATTCATAAGCTTATTGCTTGTTTAAAGGTCCCATATTATAAGCAGTGACATTTTCATGGCTTTTATATTATTATAAAGCAGGTTTAAATTCTATATGAATACTGTGAAAGTATCGAAACGCTTAATCTACAGAGAAATACACTGAAGCAGAACAGAAACTGAGCTTTTGAAACAAGCCGTCTGTCCATTTGTGATGTCACAAATCTACAATATTTAGACCATTTCAAAGTTTTAAACGTAAATATTCTAAATGGGTCCCAGTTTATTTCCCGTTGCAGTGTTTGTGAATGACATCAGCTGACAGGAAGTAAACACGGACCCATGCTGTTGCCTAGCAACGCAATTCCGTTACAATTCCATTGAAATGCACTAAAACGGAGCATTTCAGACGGAGGGTAAATACAGGTATATTCAAACAGACAACATCAGGAAAATAAAGGGTTTTTTAAACATTAAAGTATGTAAACATGTTCGAGTAGAAACACAAAATACAAGTATGAACCTGAAAATTAGCATGATATGTTCTCTTTAAAGCACATTGTCTCACTGTGTCTTGTCAAGTCTTTTTAGGTGTCCACGGTTCCAGAAGTAAAAGCTCCATTCTTATTTTCTCAGGCTACATCCACACTAATATGTTTTTATTTTAAAACGTTTAACTTTTGTTAAGTTTTTGCCTAGCGTCCACACTACTCCAGCAGTTTTCGAACCCCTTAAACAGAGACGTTTGAAAATGCTTTAGCTTTCGTTTTAAAACTCCAGGGTTGAGTTTTAGTCTGGACGGACAGAAGCGTAGACCTTTAAAAAAAAAAAAACGATGACGCAGACACCCATGTTCGCTTCTTGATTGGGGTCTTCACTAGCAAGGACCACGCTGCAACGATATGTCGTTTAAAAGGTTTAATGGAAATTCAGGAGGTATTGAATGTTCAGGACTGATGGATGGATGTAGAAAGAGGGAGGTGAAGGAGGAAGAAGGATGTCGTCAGTCAGGCTGGTCTGGGAGGTCGTAATGAAGTCCGGGCACAGGGAGACTCGCTCGCTTTTCCACCTGAACTGATCACAGGCCCCCAGACAGGACCTAGAATGAGACACGGAGAGGAAAGGATGAGGGGAGAAGGGAAGAGAGGATGAGGATAAGGATGAGGTAGGAAGGAGAATGGATGAAAGGGAGGGGATCGGAGGGTGGGTCGAGAAATCTGAGACAAACAGGGTCGGATGGGTTGACCGTGGTATAAGCAGGCTTGGCAGGGTAATAAGGTGTGGTTGGGTTAACTAATTAACTTCATTCATCAGTCATGATGTGTCCTTCCCTGATTCGTCACGCCCCTATCATGTGAACCTTCTCCGGAAGAAAACAAACAACATCTGTCACGTTGAACGGCTCCACCTCGTCGTCAGTCAAAGCAAAGAAATTTCTGGTCTTGTACTTTTTGCCATTGCTGTTCTTCCTTCGTAGTATTTTCTGCAACTGAACAACCAACAACGCTGCTTCCTTTTTAAACCGGCACGCACATGCCCAGTGTATGGTCGTGAATGGTCATGTGATATGCGTTTTCAGGCGTGGTAGTATGGCCATAGATTAATTCTGAAGCGGCCCTAAAGCACTCGTCTGGACGGAGATGGTTTTCAACGTATTAGTGTGGATGTAGCCTCGTAGACGGTTCTGTTGTATCACTGACTAGTTGTTTGTTGAAATAATTCAACCTCAATATGAACCATTTAGTCGGAAGGTGATGCAGTGGCAACTCAGGACGAGCTCTTGTCCTTGATGAAGCCACAGAGGACAGTTCGATCAGATCCTGTGAGCTGGTATTGTCCAGAGTGCTTCACTGTGGTGTATACAGGGACATATGGAGAAGCTTCTGGACAATGGAGCTCTTGTCATGCTGGCCTCAACAAAGAGGCCAAGACAGGCTCAGACAGGGGGCCGACAACCATGCTGGGGTGTGTGTGTGTGTGTGTGTGTGTGTGTGTGTGTGTGTGTGTGTGTGTGTGTGTGTGTGAGAGAGAGAGAGAGAGACATTGTGTGTGTTTTTGAGATTGTGTGTGCGTGACAAAGAAGAAAGAAGTCTACAGTATATTACACAGTAATTACTTTATTAACTTTACTACCTAAATAAGTTTAGCTTCATACTTACGATGTGTGTTTTGTCGTTAGTTAATCTAGTTTATGTTTTCGTTTCCCCTCCAGGGAGTTTTTCTTAATAATTTGGAGGAAATTGACAATTCACAATAATTTGGGGGGGAAACAAAATGCATAATCAAAGGTGCAACGTGCAAGATATGGCCAGATTGAACTGACATTATCAACAGAATGTGAAGAGGTTACAGTGTTGACGTTGACGTCAGAGACGTCTATGTACTGTGTTGAAGAGATATCTACTGAAATGAACATGCTAACCAGCTAGCCCCGACCCGTCTTGTCTTGTAATACCACTTATATATCTGGAGAGGCGATAGTGAGTCACTGGTTCCTTTCACACAGCCTGTTCAAGGCAGTAATGTTGCACCGTTATTCTGCCTCACTGTTCTGTATAAAAGGTACAAAGACGACTAAACGCATACACACTCTAGACGCCAACGCTGTTGTGTTTAACGTTACGCCCCTTTTGCTCCCTCGATGCCTGCATGCTATCTAAAATCACACACCAGGGCGCAGTTGTTTGATTCATTGAGAAAAAGCAAAGGCAGCCTAATGGAGGATCTTCTTTACGGCAGTATGGCGGCATCTCTGTGTGAAAGGGGCTATTGTAGCATCCAGTCTGTCCTCAGTCCGAGAGGATGAAGAAGTAGAGTTGCCCTGAGGGCCTGTCAATCATGTGAAAGGTACGGGGTCCGTGTACGTTTTGATAATTTGTTTATTGGATTAAATCCAGAATGGCAGAAACGAGAAAACAACTTGCCGCCGGGAGGAGAGTGTGTTGCAGCTCCGGGAGACGAATCTGCAGTTAGCAGTTAGCTCGGATTCAACCAGCACAAACTCCAGCGTCCGGCTTCTGATCCTGTAACTGTAATTTTGTTCTGTTTTGTGTTTCTGTGTCAGCCATATTAACTGATGGATATTACATCTCATATTTGTCTGCAAACCAGAATACTTACCCCAACAACGTACCCAACACTGTTACTGTGTTGTACCAGCCTCTGTAAGCCCGCTCCTCCCTCGTCTCCACCCAAACCACTGCTAACTGACACGGCACGTGATACTTCCCAGCCAAAGTTTAAGTAAACCACCATCCTGCAGGCAGAAAAAGACGGTGGTGGTGGTGGTGGTGGAATGCACCCCTAATGTCAGTCCCTAACCTGAACCGAGCCCCACTACAGATGCCTTCCTTTCACAGTTGATAAGGTGATTTATGATCCAGTCGGCGGTTTGGCTCAGCTGAAGCGCGTCAGTATAGTTAACATATCTTTTTAATTAGGGCTTTTTTCTCTGCGCACAAGGAATGAAAAGAATTTGCCAGAAAAGCACATCTCATCTCTTTATTTAGTGGAACGTATCCAAAGATCATTCAAACGCACAACTTACTACTTCACAGACGAACATGGAATATAAAATGCAGCACTTCCTGTGTACCATATAGAGCTACTGTACATGTCAAAAGTCAATGCTTTTAAACAGCCGACCAAACTGTGACCGTAACTGTAACCAAGTATCCAAAACTAGAGGCAAGAGTTTGCACTAAATGCTTGGTCATATGAAGATTCATATTCTTTACCTTGTTTACTTATTCTCAGGAATGGTGACAATGAGGGATCACCACAGGAGCAACATGACTGCAGTTGGAAAAGTAAAGTTATTTAAAGTGCGTAGCCGTAGGACGTACGTCACCGGGGCGTTTTACGTCAATCGGAGCATGCACAGCTGCATGTAAACGGGAATATTAGTGGAATATTAATTTTCATTAGCCATGTAAACAGCTTAGTAGGAATATTGTCTTTTTCGGAATAAGGGTGCAGACTCAGTCGCATTTTATGGATTCAATAAATGTAAATAAAGACATTTATTTACATGATCAAGTTGTGGGTTATTGTGACACTGTTCATATTGAGCTTTGCAACTGCAAGCACTATGAGAAAACACCCACATACTCTGTCACCCACCAACTCCCACAGCCACAGACAGTTATGTTGGTTATGTAAGAGAAGATTCAGTTGCTGTGTCACTAGACCAGACCACAACAACACAACAACACAGAGAGAGAGGTAAAGGGAGAGGGTGAGAGAGGTAACTGATTCATTTGCATGATTGATCGTCGTTCATAAATTACTCTATTAATATATAGAGTGGAAAATAAAAATGTTGAAGAGGGTAAAAAAAGTAAAGAGGTAGAAACAAGGAGAGAAAAGAGGGAGACATAACGACAGTCAGTCTGTTACCAAACCAACCGACCACAGGGAGGAAACCACACTGCATTACAGTTATTTAACCCTGAACACACACACACACACACACACACCACAGTAACGTATCAGTGAGGCGTTGTGATAAGAAATTTTACAGTTTGTCTTTGCAGCCTCTTAAAAACGAACTGTCACTCAGTTTTCACAGCCACAAACAATCCAAACATCAAACCTTTTGGCTGGTCGTAACTCGTAAGTTAATATTTGCCCCAGTAAGATTACATTACAAATGCAGTTTGCATGTGAAAACAGCATGCATCCACACATCCACAAGATCACCTCCCACTCATAAATGCCAAAACCCTTGGAAACAATCTGTCCTTCCTCGCTCTATTTCAGTCAGCAAACGATAACTGTACATTTTCAGCCAACATCTGGTCAGCAGTTGTCAGACAACTAATGCAAAGTTCACACAGAGCTCTGTACTGTTCACACTACACAACTTGCTGTTCTTGTAATCGTGAGTCTTTAAGTCGTTTTAGTGGTTTTAACACTACATGACTGACCGGAGACAGGAGGTCACACACTACAAGATCTTTCACCAGGAGGAATCCCAGGTGAGGTCTCAAAACTACGTTTTGTCACGAAAACACGAACGAGAAGTGACATGGACGTAGTCACATGTGTTGATGTTGTCGTTGGTACACATGTTCACAAAATATCCACACGTCCACTATTTCCCCTATGTAGATCAGTTATGTGTTACATTTATTCATGTAAACATCCAACACCATAGGTGCAACAACAGCTTTGGTCCGAGTTGCAAATGCAACATGTACAGTAAAGTTCCTGTTGTTACAGACGACCCCTCCGCCAGGTTTCCCCCCAGCCTGTGTCTTGCGCTCTCATTGGCTCACAGACTAACTCCCCGACAGGACCAGATATTTAGCAGGATATCTGGAATGTGTCTGCGGGGCATCAGCTAATTTTTGGGCTCACATCTTTGAACAGTTCACACATAGCGAGACACAGATTTGCAAGTGCCAAGCCAACGCTGGCCAATTAGCCTCTGTTCTGGGGCTTTTGTCTGGAAGCTGGTCTGCAAATGGAAAATCAGGCCTAAAATCATGTAGTATGAACAAGGTGTTAGTGTGGAGAGAGGAAGGTGTGTTTTTAAATTTAGTTTGGTTGGTGTGGACACAATCTCTATCTTAAGGCCCAGACACATCAAACCAACATCATCAGCATTCTGAATCGGCCAAATAACCTCCGACCCAGGCAGACTAGAGCCAACGGTGCGGGACACACCGCAAAAACACGGCCAACCGTCGGCTTGGTGTGTCAGGGTCTTTACTTGTTCTCTCTCACACACACACACTTTGACACATATTGGTACTTTCTCATTAGAGTATTGTTTCAGTATTACCAGCTCAATCCCACAAACAGTAAACACTGCAGTGTTTACACTTCCTCTGTGTAGCTCCTTGACGGCTCAACACCCCACATCACCCGACCACAACATTAACTCGTCTGAAACATCCCTGCAGCGTCCAAACAGAGACACAATGCACAACACAAACAACAAATCACACAGTACTGTTTGAAATGCATCGATCCCACTGTAAAAAGTCTCAAATGGTACAATACACAAGTTCAAACTGTTGTTGTGTACTCAATGAGGTCAGTGAGTTTCAGTGAGAGTTGGAACCTAAAAGCACAAACAACTCTTAACTCGTTGGACAGGGGTAATCATTCTGAGGAAAATACACTTCCTGGTTTCATTTGAATTTCTAATTATTTGAGTCTAAACACACTTCGGTTACCACACATCCACCACTGATGCACAATGCTTTATTTTAATTTTAAAAAAGATATATCTAGGGTACATATGAGCAGTTGCACCAATCATTTGCTGACACAACAGACTGAAAACATTAGCAGCAGTCAGCACTCTTGAAAAGCAACATTTTCTTGAGATTTGATCAGTTGGCAGATCAAGGCAAGGCAAGGCAAGGCAAGGCAAGGCAAGGCAAGGCAAGGCAAGGCAAGGTAAGGCAAGGCAAGGCAAGGCAGCTTTATTTGTAGAGCACATTTCAGCAACAGGGCAATTCAAAGTGCTTTACATAAACATTCAAGAACATTGCGAAAAAGTGCAAAAGAACATTAAGACGTAATTAAAACAGTTATAAAAACTTTAAAACGTTAAAGATTAGAAAATAAAAACAAGCTAAAAATAAAAGCTAGGATGGAAGCTAAAATAGAATAAAACACAAAAGAGTAACAAATCTAATTAAAGGCAGCAGCAAACAGGAAAGTTTTAAGCTTTGATTTAAAAGAACTCAGAGTTGGAGGTCCTGCAGGTTTCTGGGAGCTTGTTCCAAATATTTGGTGCATAAAAACTGAACGCTGCTTCTGCATGTTTAGTTTTGACTCTGGGGACACTAGCAGACCTGATCCAGATGACCTGAGAGGTCTGGATGGTTCAGAACACAGCAGAAGATCAGAAATATATTTTGGCCCTAAACCACTTAGTGCTTTGTAAACCAACATCTAGGTTACCCTGACTTCTGATCAGCTGATCTCCTTCTGTGGTTATATGACCGTCACAATGGACGAACACAATCTTGCAAGTTAAGAGGACTGAAAACATTGACATGGGTCATCTAGAGAGGCCATTAATAGAGATCATGTACAAGTGACTGGGAGAGCAGAGCAGATTTATATTCCTTTCACAAATATTGGCAATGTATTCAGTGCATAATGTGACCATGCACAAGTACCAGGTTTAGACAGGTTTAGGGTTAGACATCATCAAAGGGTTGTTGGACATTCAACAAGACAGACATTGAGGATGATGAGTAGAAACTGAATGAAGTGTGAAGAACGTGGCTGAACAGGATGTTAGATAGTTAGATGGATAGATAGATAGACGTTCTTTATTGATCCCAAATTGGAAAATGATTGTGTTACAGCAGCAGGTTATCCAAGTAATGCATGGAACAGTAAATAAAATGCACATATCAGCACTAGAGAAATATATCCATCCATAAAATATAAAATATAAAGAATATTGGAATACACTATAAATATAGACGACTACTACAACTAGCATAACAAATCTAAACTATAAACATAGAATAAGCCACTATATACATTAGCAAAGTGTGCAAGATGCTGTGTTTTCTTCTTTAATAAAAAAAAAAATAATTGAGGTAGTAAATTCAACATGTGCAAGATTATTACACGAGCAAAAACAGAACGGAGCATAGTTGAGATAGAAACTATGAAGCTGAATCGGTCCTTCCTGTATCGGTCTTGAATGTTTATGAGTTTTTTATGAGATTTCTTTATCTGTTGTTACCCTAAGTAATAATAAATCCAGTTGAAGTCAGGTATGATTATATTATTTTAATGAATGCTCAATGGACGGTGGAGAAAACAGACATTCCATCGTTGACATGATATTTGGGACGTGTTTATATCAACTGTATTGTCAGTTTCCAGAAGCAGTCTTGTAATAAGATCAAGCTTCTAATGTCAAATAATATATTAAAAAGTAAAGACCAGGTTGCACAGTTATTCACCCATATAGCATGTTTATTTCCTCACTTTCGTTGAATTCATTTGGAAGAATAAACCTTTCATGTAAAATAAGAAAACTTGTTAATGTCAACTTATACTTTGCTGCATTTTCGCTGCACTGATGACAGTAGATGTGTTGGTATTTGCAACACTTGTCATTATCTGCTTAGCTGTATCGATCCTGAACAAAGTGAGGGGACGGCTGCTTAAAAAAAGAAGAATGCATCTTTAAGGATTCAGTAATGAATGGGTAGAAAAGTAGCTTCATTCAGCTCCCTCCTCTTCTTTCTGTGCCCACCCTGCCCCCCAGCACACCATTACAATGCAGGACTCCCACCCCCCAACACACACACACATTAACACACATTAACACACACACACACTCCCTGCCCTGCCCCCTGAAGAACACAGGCAAGGGGTGGGTGGGTGCGTGGGTGGGTGGGTTTCCCCAACTATTTAAGCAGATTCCAACAGATGGTCGAGGAACTTTCCTCCGAGGGTCACGTTGCTCTCTCTCCCAGCTCCCTGTCTCCCTCTCAACGGACCTCACTACTTCTCTCCCCTTTCCCTTCCCCAAAAAACTCTTTCAACTCCTGGGACAAGCAGTTTCTCTTCCCCCTGACACAACCATCAGAGGTTCTCCCAGGCCCTTAAACCTTTTTCTCTGCCGTCTCAGTCCCTAGAAGACGAATCTCCCTTCACCTCGGACCCAGAAACTTTTTGTCCTCCCCAGCCTTCCTCCACTGTGGGATCAGACATCCAGCTTCACTCAGCGAGGACGGTGGAGCCAACCATGCCCTCCGACTTCCTAACACCTTTCCTGGAACTGGATGAGGAGTTCTTTAAGGTGAGAGCAACCAAAGACAATTTAAACCTTTTATACATATCTGCCAACATCGAACTGTCTAGTACTACCATGATGACTCTCAACTAAGGCAATGCTGGTATTATTCTTCATGTGGGAAAAGTTGTAAAACTAATGCCTTATTAACCAACAGATGTTTCTCTTTGAATATATCTCAACTTTATTTAGGAATATGGCCTCATTAATAATGCAATAATTCATTTCAGTGTTTTGAGGAAAATCTAGAGTCTGTAAATTTCATTTCTACTGCAGCTTTTGGTCTAGGGCTCACATGTTTGGTTTAAACATCTTTAAAGTATTAAAAACTGCAAGAAAAGTCTTGGTAGTTTCATGTTTTTGCCGTTTAAAAAAAAACATGTGTTGTTCAAGTATTTTTTATATAATGGCTGAAACTATAACACGATAAAATACTTTGTGCATTCGTTTACTGCTTTGCAATCCAGTTAATCCCAGATTTAACACACTTTTCCTATTTCAAATTTTTCATTTTTCATTCCATGAATCTGAAAATGAACCTGTTGTACTCTTATGGCCTAATTTAGTACATTATCGAGATAAAACATAGTCCCACTTCTTAAGTAAATTTGTTGTTTTAGCTGCAGCTTTAAAAATCTCCTTTCAGCTCGACTTGGCCCTGCCAGTCTCGCTCCAGCGCTCCAGGAATGCAGAAAGCTCACATCTATTCTTCTCCTTTTGTGTGACAGAATTTCCGCGGCCTGGAGGCGACAGATGGCTCGCCTACCGGCTCGCAGCCGCAACGGCAGCAGCACAGTCAAAGAGTCCTGGGCTTTCAGCGCCGACATTCGCTGTGCCCCGTGACCCTCCCCAACTCCAAGTTCAACCACAGCAGCAGCTCTGAGGTGACCGACTCAGCCGGATGGGGGCTCAACGTGGCCTCCAACCAGGGGTGGAGCGGTGAAAGTCAGCTTCCCCGCTCCTCGCTCAGCCACATCCCCTTCAGAGTTGACCGCTCGGTTAGCATGATCGAGGGAAACGTCAGCAGCTTGGGAGGCAGAGAGGACAAAATGGCTAACCTGTCCCCAAAACTGCTGCTCCCTCCACCAGGCTTCTGCCTCAGCAACACCTCTCTCCCCTCCATGGCTCCCCTATCTCCTACCTCCAGAACCCCGGCACCCTCACCTCACATCTCCACCCGCTACAAAACTGAACTCTGCCGCACCTACGAAGAAAGCGGGACCTGCAAGTACGGCGCCAAGTGCCAGTTCGCCCACGGCATGGACGAGCTGAGAGGCCTCAGCAGACACCCCAAGTACAAGACGGAGCCATGCCGCACTTTCCACACCATAGGCTTCTGCCCATATGGCGCCCGCTGCCACTTCATCCACAACGCCGATGAGATCCTTGGTGGCAACGGCGGCGTACCTCCTCCAAGACAGAAGATGAGGCCTCTGCTGCGTCACAGCCTCAGCTTTGCAGGCTTCTCCTCATCTCCTCAGACTTTCCAACCAGTTGAGGAGTCGCTGCCTTCCTCTCTCCTCTTCACCCGGGCCTCCTCCGTCTCCCCTCCTCCATCCTCCACAGGGAGCCCAGAGCTCCTCTCCCCTCTCTTCCCTGAGCCAGGGGCGCTGAAGCATTGTCCCTACCCCTTCTCTGGCATCACCGACCTGGCGGTCGACCGCGGCGATTCGTCTCTACGATTCTATGCCGTGACCGATTCTCTCAGCCCCAGGTGTCCCACCTCCACTTTCACCTCCAAAAAGCCAAACCTCCCTTACCACCTCCCCCAGCAGCTGCCAGTCTCCCTGAACGGCCTCCCCGGCCTTCAGCGCTGCTCGTCGGCCGATTCCCTCTCTGAGGAAGGCTACACCTCCTCCTGCTCCCTCAGCTCTTCCTCCAGCGGCACAGAATCGCCGAGCTTCGAGGGCCGACGCCTGCCCATCTTCAGCCGGCTGTCTGTCACAGACGAGTAGGGAAGGGTTTTACTGTGGGGCTGAATTTAATCAGGGATAGATGGTCTAATTGTTTAACACTTATGTGACGGGAATCTGGGTTTTGTGTCCAGCAAAATAGCAGCTTTGACGCATGTAATCTCTGCACAACATAGGGTGTAAATGAAACAGAAACTCCACTATCACAACTAAACATTTTAAAGTCACAAAGGATTAAAACGTTAGGTTTTCCGTTCCTCCCTAAATCCAGCCAGGTAAACGTACCTAACTTTGTGCATATTGCATTTCTCATCCAAGCAGTTGTAGCGCTGCTCAGTGTTCGTCCAGTTTTAGCTGACTTTTGTTTTATTGTTATTTGTTCTTTTATGCCATTGTTACTGCTGTATACTGTTGTATACCCATTTTTAGAGAATACTTGGAGGGTACTTCACTTTGCTCTGCATTTTGCCCATATGCTGGAAGTTCTGTGTGAGAATTTCCTGTGCCCTGATTTAAGACGGATTTTTGCTGTTTGCCCTGTGTGACTGGTGTGCTATCCATTTTTTTTTAATTAGCATTGTTGTTTTTCTACAGATTTTATTTCTTACTTTATAGTGATGCCAGCCTGCAGCACTTCTCCAGTCATATTAGGGCTCTCCGACTGTATGAACCTCTTGTCCACGAGTAAGAGGGTTAATAATAACTGTACGCTGTCACTAATTGATTGATTGATTGGTTGTATGGCTGCGGCCACTTGATTGTATTTGTCAGTCATTTGAACTGCCTGGCAAGGATTCAGCTAAACTGCCTTAGCAAGAAAAAATAGCACAAGTAGGCAACCCACTGACTCTCTAGTTACCAAAGTTGATGTTAGAGCTCCCCTAACCTCCTAGTACTGTTAACACCTAGCCTAGCCTTTAACCCACCACAGGTACAGTGTTAGGATTTTATAGCTTAACACTTTTGTAGACTTATTTATTGCTTTTTGTATCATTTGTTTGATTGTGTTTATGCATTGTTTTTTTTAATTATACCAGAGAAATTATGCTTTACTTATGCATTCATGATGTCCATCTGCTTGGTTTACACTATCCAGTAGCTTTAAGAAGGCTCGCAGGAGAGGAGAGGAAAAGGGGGAAGAAAAAACATTTTGGCATTCTATATGTACGTATGTTGCCTTACTGGCTAAAAGGCCTGGCAGAAATCAAGGCTCACTGGGTTTTTCACATTAAAAGCACGGCTACCGACGATACTGCATCTGCAACGTCGTCGATCAGCGTTACTTTCTGCTGTTGGTGTGAGCATTCAGTGAGTCTACTCTCCTCTCCATTCAGCCTCACACCTCTGACTGTAATAACCTTTTTTTTCCAATTGTAAAGTAAAACGGTGGCGAAAGAGGGGTTCACCACACACTCACGGCCTCGGTGTGAGTCAGCAGTGGTTAATAAAAATGTGTGTTACACTAAGAAGAAAGAAAAATGTTAATGTTAGAGAAGAGTGTTACTATTTCTGCTGCATTGTGGTCGTGGTGTGGGTGGTAATCCCTACCTTTTAAAAGAAATCCTGTGTGCTATCTTCTTCTCTTGTGATGTAAACAAACAGGTGAAAAGGTGACCTTTGTTTATAGTTGATTTTTATCTATCAGAGTTGCCTCGATGACAATGTGTTTGTAGGTCGACCTCTGTTGCACGCTAGCTCGCTAGCTTACCTCTCTGAGCGGCAGGTGAAATCAAGCGAGTTCAAAATGAAACCAGGCAACGTTTTGATTGTTTGTTTTTGTCATGAAATCAACTCAACCTGCCCGAAGAGTCCAGAGACGCTTCTTGTTGCTGTAGCTTATTGTTAGCTCCAACCTGGCAACAAGCCGTTTTTTGTAACTTTTGTTAACTTAAAAGTCTTATTTATTTCTTTTGTTTTTCAAAGTGAAACCTATATTGTGGTGTTTGATATTGTGTTGTTTTTTTTTACATAATTTAAGTGCATTTATTGTTTACATTCCATGGGTTATGTTGATATCCTAGCTCTTTATCTTAATATATTTGTCCCCCTTTTATTTCAAAATAAAAGTCTTTGCAAAAAACGAGCGCTGTCTTGAATCTCATTACACTTTTGTTTCTGTAGTGATTTGATTAAATCAAGGATGTTTTTAGGTATTTTCCTATAAATTAGGTAATTGTTATCTGGAGTATGAGTAAAAAGAAAAACATAATAAAGGTATTAATAGCATGCAACATAAATATACAAAAGAATGAAACCCAACACTTTAAGACTGACAGTCAGCTCTTTCACTCTCTTCTCCCGGCTCTAATTTAAATCCACATCAACCACACTGAGACGTTCTGTCTTCAGTAGTATCCTCACATCCCCTGTCCATGCTTAAGCATATAACACTCCCCTTCTGCTCACTCCAGAAAAACACTTTCCTTAGCTCTGACATTTTTATTTCGTTTTCTGCAAGATCGTGTCTCATGACTCTATTAGCTTTGCTAGATAAGCAGTGCAGTTAAAGGCAGTTATACCTTCTGCAGAGAAGACTACTGTGGACAAAATGTCTTTATATTACATAGAAGAACATCCAGAATATGAGGTGAACATTAGAGGTGTAGGTTTCAGTGCTGAATGAAACTCTTACGCTTGATTTCAGTGCAAATTTAACTTGTCATTGGACCTGCTCAACCTGCTCTTCTATAAGTAACTTCAATAAACAGCCTAGCTCTACAGAATTGATTTAGTTTTTCTTTGAGCTACAATGTGAGCTACTGGAGTCAGATTCCTTGTAAGTGCTGTAAAAGATATGGACATCTTTGTGGTTAACGTGATGGAATAACACAAATGTTCCTCTTTTATTTTGGCGAAGCGTTCCCACGAGCATCACTTTAAAATGCTTGCCACTGCTTCTGGGGCCTTTACGATCATCTGTGTCTCATTGACGCACAAAAGGAACAAAGATTAACTCTTTCTGTTACTTGCGTTGAGGGAATCTCCCAGCCCTCCCCTCTGTGTGTGTGTGTGTGTGTGTGTGTGTGTGTTTATGTGATGTGTGTTGTGTTGTGTTGTGGTGTGGGAAGAGGAGTGAGTTTTGTTGCAACTCGTCTGAACAGACCAATTTAGAGTGAGTGACACTGAGGAGAATGTTTGGGCAACAGATGCTCGAACAAAGACTTCCCGGCACACAATGGGGCACAGAGATACTTGTGACTGATTTCCATCTATTCACACAAAGTGGAGCAGAAGTTGACGTCCTCCCCTCTGTGTGTGTGTGTGTGTGTGTGTGTGTGTGTGTGTGAATGTGTATGTGTGTGTGATGGAGGTGGAGTTAATTTGATATAGTGTTGGGCAGTTTAATCTATAACAACACATTGCATTTTATAAACTGATCATATTGTTTTTATGTCAGATCTTAATCTGCAAAGTAAATACAGCTCTCAGATTAATATAATGGAGTAAAAAGTACTATATGTCCCTCTGAGAGGGAGTTTAATAAATCTAATTTAGTTTTCATTTCACTTAAAGTGTCAATCTTTAAGATTTCAGTCCTGAGGCCTGGATTACGAAGCGAGTTCAACATACCCAGGGTATCTTCTCGTCATCTGGCTTCACTAACCCTAACAACCGAGATCTCTTGAGTGAAAACAATGAAATGGTGCTCAGACTTTATGGCTTCGTCCGAAATCACACACTAAGCACTACATAGATTCAAGATTCAAGATTCAAGAGTTTTATTTGCCATTTGCACCTAAGTACATTGGAATTCTGAGCAGTTCACACCCAATATGTGTACGATCGTTCTACATACTTTTATGTGAATAAACAGTAGTATGTATCTTTTCGGACGCAGTGAGCAGTAATTTATACGTCGTCACTTCCTGAGAACCTTCTTGCCAGTTTGAGACGTGTAACCATGGTAACCCGTGCCAACCTCGGGTAACCAAAACGGTGGTTTGTGAGAATCAAAGTCTGAATTCATTCAAAAATATATATTACTACTTGCAAAGTGAAATTTATACTTTATACTTACAGTTAAATTGAAGCGTTATTGACGTTACAGAGCCGTCCGTCAACGTCTGTTATGAACGTCATAGCGTCCGGCGTTGCACACGGTAACATTTCACTGTAAATAGTATGCAATTTGCGTTTTACTGGTGTCATACTAAGGTTTTGGAAACACAAAATAAATCTTACATACTGTTTTAGCGTACTAAAAGATGTACTAGCATGTTGGTGTGGAATTTCAGATGCAACCTTTTAGTCTGAAGTCTTTTTGTTGATAAATGAGTTTCAAGTTTTCAGAATTATGTGCATATAGTTCCATTTTTGTGTGTTTATCAATGGAGAAAAACTGCATTTGTTTTCCAGGAATGTCGCCACAGACACCCAGTTCATAACACTGCAAACATATAAATATTGCAATGCTTTCATCACCAACACCATTCCATTCTCATATTCAATATCACTGTTCATTGAGTGCAATATTACTTACTTTACCTTTTTTTATTTTACTTATCTTATTTACTCATTTTACTAAATGTATCTTACTTTATTGTTATTCTATTAGGCACTGCTGCTAGAAATAGTACTTTTTATTTTATACACTTGAACTTGTTGTATTATTTTGAGCAATCTCTGGCACAATAATTTATTTCGGGATTAATAAAGTTATATTCTTATCTTATCTTATCTTATCTTATCTGCTCAATCACCATTGTGTTACTATAGATAGTGACTTAACAGATGTTTATTTAAATGAAAATGATCAGGATTGCCACTGTAAGTTGCCTACACTTACCACAACAAATCAAAGCACTGAAAATGCTGTCACTCCCAAATCACCTTGCCGGACTTAAAATACTAACGTTAAACAACTAAATCCAAGTTATTCGTGTTTTATGGTGCTTTTAAAACAAAAAAAAATATTTTTTTTTCCTGTGATTCCAACTCTAAATAAATAAATAGACATAGTGGAACTTCTACACTTGTTTGTGTTTCCATTAAAAATGACATGAAACAAAAAGATTTGTATTTGAGAAGCAACAGACAGCAAGACTTTTGAAGGCTAAATGTGTGTGTTTGTGCATTATGTCTCGATGCACAGGCAAAGGAGGCAGTTGGGGGCCCGTGTGTGTGTGTGTGTGTGTGTGTGTGTGTTGGCATTCAGCCGTGGGCAGGCCGAGGATTTCCCTCTAGTGAATGAATAACAGTAGAGTGAAGCAGGAGCAGACTCCCACAACCCCCATGGCTACTTACCATTCAATACCCGTGGTTGTGTCTGTGGGTGTGTGCATGTGTGTGTGTGTGTGGGTGTGTGTGGTGTGTGTGTGTGTAAGACCTTAAAAAGGCCAAGGGCCATCCCTGTGCAGCCCCTCGACCCCTCCCTCCCCTCCTGGTCATGCAGGCCCTTTGTGTTCCCCTGTTTTCCCTTTTCAGTCGAACATCTGTATGCTAATGCAGCTCAATGGGAATGGACTAGAATCGTCCTGGGAGAGAGGGTGAGGGGCGGCTTCCCTGTGTGTGTGTGTGTGTGTGTGTGTGTGTGTGTGTGTGTGTGTGGATAGGGATGGGTGAATGAAGTGATTTGGAAGA